>WEIT01003018.1:22219-33958 GCA_013389985.1 Dryoscopus gambensis | reverse complement strand
GTTGTATATAATTTATCACAATGAGGCCTTCTGTAAAAAGTCATGTATTTGATTGCAATTGTACCTTGCTTTTCTTGTACTTACAGACTTATCAGTGCTTTGGAAATTCTAATGGTGGAATGAATAACTGCCTTCTGTATAGCAGGCATTCATTTTGGGTGTGGGTTAAATATTTAACTGAGAAAAAAAATCTATCTTCTTGCTAGATTGTCACAAGACAAATTAAAGGATTTTTAAACCTTATGTATACTGGGTTGTTTCAGATATGCATAGACAGCATTAACTCTTTGGTGTTGAGATCCGTTTTTCCATTACAAGGATCTGCCATCTACCTTACAGAACCAGAAATAAAGAAAATACATAAACCACCCAATCAGTGGTGTTTACTTAATGTACTTTTGGACATAAATCTCTTATTTACAAGTTTGATTGCATTTGGGGGCAATTTGAGGCACAATAATGTCTTTGCACAATGATTTGTTATACCCCCCAGTCTAATAGCTGGTTTTGGCAGTCTAACGCTTCAGCACCAAGGAGTTAACTTTGGAAGTGAGGCTAGAGATATCCATGTGGAGAATGGGTAATTTAGTAAATGATGCATTCACATATATAAAGACACTGTGCTCTAATGGTCCAAGGTGTATATTTGAGAGACTTTTTATCTTGCAAGATTTTGTAGATCCAAATATAGACTTAAAGCTTGAACACATGTATAGAAGTAAAAGGGAAGAAGGTATTTGCTTATCTCAAATGTGTAAATAGGTCTTTGTAAAACCAAGGCCAAAGTCAATTATTCTGTAAATTTTGCTGTGATAACTTGTACACTTTGTTTGGCAGGTAATGAATGAAGTTGCATACTAAAGGATAAGAGTCATCCTCATAGAGAATCTGAGATAAAACATCTTCAGTTTAAAATGTGTAATTTCTTAATCTTTTTATATACCTCTCCTTGTTAAGTCAGTGTTGAGATAACTGTTGTGCAAGTTCTATATTAGAACTGTCAACCTCCTTCATTTTCATTAAGGTCCTAGATGAAATTGTTGTAAGAGTTATATTTAAATAAAATTAATTACTGAAACTTGTACAGAATCAACCAAAATAATGCAAGAAATTTTTTCATTTACTTATATAGAGGTCAAATAGTGAATTTCTTTTGTTGCTTTGAAACCTAGCAAAGGTTTTTTTTAATTGCTTAAGTTAAGAGCTGTTTGAAACCCTTGTCTCCAGTATATTAATGTTTCATGAAAGACTTAGCAAATTTGTAACTGGATTGACCTACCGTATTGGATTTTGATTTTAAATTTTTTACCCCATTATGGACAGTTTGGCAATTTGATTTCTGAAAAGGTAGCAGACACATATTTACCAAAGTAAATTCTGTGTTATGTATTAATGTATTGAGAATCTCAGATTACCTCAGCTGAGAACATTGCAGTTAGGTACTTCAAATGAACATCTTCATTTAAACTGGACTGGAACAGCTACTTTTTTTTTTCTATAGCAATTATAAAGAAAAGTGAAATCAGATGGCTTCTGTGCAATCTCTCTTGGTCTTGTAGTCATGTCTGTTTAATGATAAATAGCTGCTTCACAATAAAATTACCTTTTGGTGAGCCAAAGCAGAAGGAAATGTTTAGTTTTTAAAAATTATATGACTTACATGGTGTAAATTACAAATGGAGTCATGCTGCGCACTATTTTCTGAAGATACTAACAGAGCAATTCTTAACTTTTTTTATGCATTTTTTTCTTCTTTAACTGCAGAGAACTTAATACGTACACATTTCTCTTTCAGGAAGCTTTCTAAATGCCAATAAAGAATAGTAAAACCATTTGTTTCTGCATGCTGTAAATCAGTTCCATTTATACCATAANTACCAAGCAACGGTACTGAGGATCTTCAGAGTTCCTCATTAAGCTCCTTGAGGGAGAAGAAAATCTTCTACAGCAGAGATACAAAAGGCTTCAGTCCTTAAGTCCTAGGAGGTGAGCTCTGTTGGAACTATGGAGAAAATTGTAATGGCTGAGAGGTTTCTGTTCTAAGGCTCATTCCGCAGGTTCATTGGTGGGGTTTGATGCTTTGCTAGAAATCAGCTGGGCTTTGTGTTCCAGGCAGTACTTTTGTTCAGAGAAGTGTAGAACAGCTTTATTGCTTTGTTTCTTTCTTCCTCCTTTGAATGTTTCACAGACCATTACAAACATTCAAGCTTTGTTTTCATTGAACGATTAGCAGATATATTTTTTCCTCTAATTTTTCTTCTGTGTTTACTTTGTTCTTGATAACTGTTTCATATGTAGTTGCCTTACCAGTTTCCCACACGTACATACGTGACTCATATAGTCTGTCCTGTTAATTGTGTGGGTCTTTCACACAGCAGCATGAGGAAAAAAATCTCTGGAATTTATGAACAAGGTGTAGTGGCTGAAAATTTTCATTCTTTCATTTAACATAATTGTTTTCTTTTCTGTGGCTTTTGCAAGGCAAAAAAGGTGTCTGGTCCTCCTAGTTTTGGTCTAACAAGCTATCAGTTATCTTTAGTGGTAAGGTAACAGAATTCTATTAATAGATTCATTTTGCAAACTTGACATAAGGGGGGAGGGGAAATGAAGGTTTTCCATTGTTCTCTTTAGACTGCCTCTTTTTTTTTTCTCTTTTCTTTTTTTTTTTCTGTTCTTTGCTTATCCTTCATTCCATGCAAAGAGAAGGCAGTAACTGGTTGATCTTTCTAATTGCCACTCTAAAGGAATGCACTGTGTGCGGTTTGTGGTTGGTTTTTTTTTTTGGAGGGGGGGTTGGGTTTTTTTGTTTTGGTTTTTTTTTTAATTAAACTTCCCTGCATTACACCAGTTAGTCACAGCAATATAATGTCACATATTATAGTGACCAGTGTAGAAATAACTTTTTTTTTTTAAACCAAATGTCAGTCCCCTGCATTTTATTATTGTTTTTTGCTGTCATTCTTGACCATTTTGCATAAGTAGTTAACAATAAGGCAGGCGATCTGGACTATGTATAGGAGTGACTGATGGCTAAAGTAGAAGAAACAGAATGGAAGATGCTTGCCTTATTTCACATTATCACATACCTCATGAAAGCTTTGCAGTTAATTAATGTCTTCTTACTGCTGATGTTAATATTGATATACTGCTGGGTTTTTGGTATTTTCATAGAATCATGAAACTGCCTGGTTTGGAAGGGGCCTTCAAGATCATCCAGTTCCAACGCCCCTGCGACAGGCAGGGACACTGTTCACTAGACCAGGTTGTTCAAAGCCCCATCCAACTTGGCCTTGAACACTTCAGCAGATGGGGCATCCACAACTTCTCTGTGCAACCTGTTCCAATGTCTCACCCCCCTCACAGTCAAGAATTTCTTTCTAATACCTAATCGAACCCTACCATCTTTCAATTTATAGTCTGTGGGAGAAGTAAAAAAATATTTTAATATTTGAGTTATGGTCAACTGTTGTTAGAGGGTTTTGCCAGTTATTGATAGACGAGAGTTTAGAAGTCCTGTCACGTGTGGCATTGCCACAAGCACTGACAGACTACAGACCAGTGGTATCAGGGAAGCAAACTACTTCCACCTATTTTGTGTGTTTGTTAACAAAGTGAGCAAGCTTGACCAACAACCAAGAATGTTCTATCTCCCTTAGTGTAAAAGGACATCTAACTCTTCAGAGAGGTGCCTGGATACTGTTTGATTATTAGCCAGTGTCACAAAGGTAAAGGGAATATTGGCAATACTGAGTGGTTAGCCCCAAGGTTTTCACTTTAGACATCAGATGCTGCCTTGCATTTCCCCCCAGCGAATTTCCAGATGGTCATGCAAGGTGGACTGAATTGCAGCATGATCAGGTGTGGGAGCACAGACCAAGGAGGTTTTACAGATTTGAGGCAGCTAGGAACTATTTATTTCATGTCACTTATGAAATAGTAGCTCTTGGCCAGCACTATAGTACAGCCACTTAGTTACTAATGCTTGTTGATGGAATAATCCAAGGGGTTAGGAAAAAAGTAGTGCATATTTTGTTGTTTGGCAACTTTCTGCCAAGGCTCCCCTACAAGGTGAGCAAAGTCAGATGGTTGATTTTGAGCTAGTAAAAACGGACCAGTGGTAGCTCCTGACTCCCTAGAATGGGAAGCACTGTTAAACACAACCCTCTGAGAACAGAAAGCCAAGAGTTATAATGCTTCAAATGTAACTTTTTGTAAATTAGAGAATAGGGAGCTAAGGACATTCTAAGGTTTTGAAAATGATTTTGACCTTCTCAAGGCTGCAGAGAAAGACAGAAGCCCACATTAAGATTGGCAGAGGCAGCTGGATTTTTAGAACTAAATAAAGCCACGCTCATTTGTACAATTTAGGCAGCCTGAATCCATGAGTTTCCTGAACAGTTAATATAGTATTACCAACAAAAATATATTTGGCCTAAGCAACAAAGTGGCAATTGGATGTAAATAGAGCAACAGTAAGAGGTAGTAGCAGTTTTGAGTAAAGCAGGGATAAAAAGTTGAATAAGAATATTAGTTCCTAAATGGGAACAAGTAAAGAAATGTAAGCTGCAAGCATTATTTCACAGAATCCATTAGGTTGGAAAAGACTTCTGAGATCATTCAGTCCAAGCTTTGACCAAACATACCTTGTCAACTAGACCATGGCACAGAGTGCCACGTCCAGTCACTGCTCAACAACCTTTTCTGTGAAGAAATTCCTCCTGATGTCCAACCTGAACCTTCCCTGGGGCAGCTTGAGGCTGCTATCTTATCTGGTTGCTTGGAAGAAGAGACCGACTCCCACCTGGCTACAGCCTCCTTTCAGGTAGTTGAAAAGAGTGATAAGGTCACTTTCTTAGAAGAATAAATAGAAATCATGAGAGTGATTTGAGACACTGTTTGGGTGCAGGTGTCTAAGAAGCTGCATAGAGAAAGGGAAATAAGGGATTCAGGTTTCAGGTAGTCATGAGGAAAGCCAACCACATGGTGGTTGTAAAATTAACCTTTATGTAAAACCATTTCCTTATCTCCTGCAGTAATTTTTTTTACTGTTATAAGGTATTGAAGTATTTGAGTGATGCTTTTGTTTGTAATAAAAGGGTATTTTCAGAATTACAAGCAAATTACCGAGTTGATTCTGGTTCACTTACGTGTTTTGGTTTGCATGCCATACCATGGATACAACACTAAACTGTAGCAGGAGTAAAACTATAGTAAAGAAAGTGGTTTGAATGGTAGACTGGAGCATTGAAAAATAGTAATCAAAACTGAAACTTTTTCTGGAAATACATTTGGAAAATATTTAGACTGCACTTTGCTCTATGCTTAAGCAGTGGGTGCCAGTAAAAATGAAGACAAACAGAACACTGCCTTATTTTTGACAATAGGAGCAGTAACAGATGTATTTAACAGTTTTCAGCTAACTTAGAGAAGGCTTATTATGAAACTACAAAAATGTGAGGAGTACAGGATTCTAAAGAAAATGAATGAGTCATAACTAGGGTTGCCAGATCTGTCTGGCCCCAAGTGCAGACTGAATAGCGCATTGTCTGCAGAGTGCTCTTGATGAAGGACCTGCAGAGTGCCACTGCAGGCAGAGGGGTTGCAGGTGGTACCTCTGTCCTTACTGGACTCTGAACAGAACGGCAACTATGGTGTGCTTCCCAGAACCTGCCAAGTAGGCAGGGCTGGGGATCCAGGGAGCCTGCTGCACTCTGGCTCTGATGTTCTTCTGAACTCAGTCAGTGGTTCCAGCTGCCTGGTACAGGTACTTAAAGAGCCTGATGCTTTGCTGGCAACCTGAAGCCTGCACTGCCTTGGCCAAATGGGACTAGGCAACCTAGTTCATGAAAAAGATTTTCACTAGAAACTAAAATGGAATAGAGAAAATGCAATTGATCAAAGCCTGGAGGGCCAAACCTCCTGTTGTGAAAGTATGAAGGAAACTCTGATGAGATGCCAAACTGAGACTTAATTGAGTCTGTGACTCCCAGGGAGAAGGTTACATGTACTCTGTCACAGTGACATGGTCTCAACTTTGTGCTTGGCACTGAGTCCCTTCATTGCCCAGGGTACTGATACATCTCTCACTGTTGCCAAAGGCAGAGTGCAGAGGAGAGGCAGCGGACTTAATACTGAGAAGTTCCACTTCAAAGAGCAGTTGGACTTACCTTCTTGTGTCCTTCCCTCTTTGATCCCCCATCCCTGGTCTCTTTGTAAATATCTCGGCAGGCCTCCTAATGTTTCGTGCCCCTGTGCCAAGTCTCCTGAGAGTCTCAGCCACAACTAACTCAGCTTCAGCACCCATTCCATGGTCTTTTTCTGGGGTGGCCCAGGGTGGCTAAAAAGGCTGTAGATTAAATTAAAAACTCTGAAATGGCAACTGTTATACAAAAATTCCCAAGTTTTGCTGAAAAAAAATCACATTTGCTATTTACAGGTGCCAGTTAGGAGCTGGCTGGAGCCAGCTTCAATTGCACAGAGCTAGAGTAAACATGAAAATAAACCTCTATACCATGGAGCTATTTTTCTGAGATACTTAGTTCTTAATTATAGTCTCCAAGAAAACCTATGCCTAAAAGATCACAGAATCATTAAGGTTGGAAAAGACCCTTAAGACCGTCAAGTCCAACCTTTGATGGATCATCACCACATCAACTAGACCATGGCACTAAGTGACACGTCCATTCATTTTTTGAACGTCTCCACCATCTCCCTGGGCAGTCCATTCCAATGTTTAACAACCCTTTCCATGATGCAATTCTTCCTGAATTTCACTGTCTCCTGTGCTGTGCTACTGATTTCCAGATATTTTGGATTTACTGTTTGGTATTTTATTAAAAATTATATAGAAACCTATGAAATACAGGATTGTATTTGGTACTTTCTCCTCTTCTAGCACCAAGGCAATTTTGGGAGAGAATGCACTCCAGATAAACAATTCAGCTGTTGCAAACAGTCATATTTAATTCAGTTAACACTTAATTTCTAAATGTCAAGTGAGTTCTGATGAATGGTTTTTCTTCATTTTCTTGATTTGTTCTACAACCTAACCTGCTGACATTTCAGTTTAGACATACCCTCCCAAACAGGATTTTTTTTGTTTGTTTTTACTTACTTCTTTTTCTTTCTTTCTTTTTTTTTTTTTTTTATTCCACTATGGTAATCTCTTGAAGTTTCTCTAGCAAAAGCAGATGAAGAAGAAACACTTCACCTTCAACAGTGATTTTATCTTTTCTAAGCACTATTTTTGTACCTTGTTCATCTGTTGGCTTTGCAGACTGTTTGGCAGTTTTCCTGCCCCTGGTGTGTCTGAAAAAGAATTTATTATTAGCTTTTATGCTTCTTATGATTTGTTTCTCAAACCTTCTTGGCCTGACTTTCTGTTTTTCACATTTAACCTGTCAGACTTTTTCTTTTCTATTTTCTTTATCTGGCACAATTTCAGCTTCTTGAATTTTGTTGTGGAACTGTGGACAAAATGGGGACTGATTGATTTATCAGGCTCTGGCTATGGACTCAGTTAGCAGTACAAGCGCCTCTGTTGGAAGAAGGGTCCAGTTCCACTGACTCTTCATATGGCTGCTTGAGGTTCTGGTACCCTGCAGTTGCCAAATGGATGGGAGCCCTGGGCATGGCCAGGCTGCTTCTGAACGTGGAACTCCTGGTACTGCTCAGCTTCTTCTGCTGTGGCAACCAGTGCAACTCAAAGCAAAGGCCAGCAGATTTTAAAAAAAAGAAACACTGTGTTAGAAACTGCATCCTGTTGCAAGACTTTGTAAGCTCTGCAGCACACACAGCACAACTAGGAAATGGGAGTACATCCTGCTCAGTGGAATTTCTACATTTAGCACACTAAATTGCTGCCTTACAGCAGCACTTGTTGCTGCAGACCAGTGAATAATGAGTCTGAAAACAAACAGACAACACACATCATGTTTATCACCCAGTTGCATAGCCAATTCTTACAAACAGCATGGTTAGGTCACAAAAGTAAATGGGTAATTTGTGAAGTGGTGTAATCCTGACTGTGGGAATAAGTAAATTAAGTGTAGTAGTTCTTAAACTGAAGAAAAGTTTATAAATGTCTTTTGGGGTTAGGGAGGCAGTTGAGAAAGTATAAAACAGTCAAAACTATCTTTCTCTTCATAGGGAAACTTTCTGCTACTCCTATATTTGACTAACATACAACCCCAAAAATTTTAAGATAAGGAAAAGACCCAAAAATGTGCCAAGTGTCTTACTGGAAAAGAAACCAGAAGTCTTTGTTTATATTGTATTCATTCACCTATGAGAGTGAAACATGTTTTTAAAAAGGGAATGTTTTCCACCACTTGGAAGAAGAGAAGCTCTGGAAAAGAGGGTTGATGTCAAATATTTTCTACTCTGGATTCACCACCAGGGTTCTGGCAGGTGCCCTTACAAAAATAGTGCACATACTTGTGAACATTCAAACACCCCTGTTGAGAGATGGCATTTCCACAGATTTGTTTGGGTTTATTCAGAACCTGAAGTGTTTTAATGGAAAACACAGAATATGCTCAATGCTACAGTGGCTAATCTTTTGGATAAAAACAAAGTGAACTGCCAAAGCTGGCTAAAAAGGAGAAAGGATGCTCAACTAAATCTGAGAAAAATAAAATAAAACCAAAACACAAAACCCACCTAAAATATGAGTTCTATGTGATGAAATTAAAGTGCCTGGGAGCCGAGGAAGCACAGGTGAAGCTGATGTTTTACTGGCACTGATGTCCAGCAGCCAAGGAAAGCTGCCAGGGTAATCAGTAAAGGTGAACCACTGTCTCCAGTCAGCTCCTCTGAGGTGCGACCTGATCCTGCTGTGCCAGACGTGCCCAGTGTGGTGCTTGAGTAAGTAAAGGGCTTGGGAAACTGCGAAAGACACAGCAGTCTTGAGGCATTTTAGCATAAAATAAATCAGTCCTGAATATTTCTAAGGGAGGTTTTAGTACATACTTCTAACTGTCTGGTTGTAATTGGAGACCAATGGTTTATGTATCCCAGGCACTTGTGAAGACTGAATGTTGGCTTGCTCCAACAATGAAACAGACTTTAGTCTTGGTCCAGAAGTATTAAGAGTTTTAGGTCTTTATTTATGGAAGGTCATTATTAGCTGAAACTGGCCATAAAGAATTTATGCTTGCTGTTAAAAGGGGCTGGTAAACATTTTGTCACAAGATTAAAGAGCATTGTTTTCAACCACATTGTCTAGACCATTTGACAAAAATGCAGGGAAGGCTGCAGCCCAGTTTATGTACATGTCAATTGTACAAAATAAACAAAAACAAACTAATATATCTGTCTCATTTCAGGCAAAATGTGAACTGCAGTTACCAGAGCTATGCTGAGATTCAACAGAAAAACAAGCAAAAGTATGAACAGTGGGCTGGGGCACCTCGTTCTTGGATACTCAGAGCAACCAAGGGGGAGAAGGGAGTTCTCAAGTACATCTTTTGTCTTTAGGTACAGGATGATGTTCCATACACTTTTTACGGGAAAATATTTTAAAAGGATATATGTTAGTCATCTAAGGATTGAAAACTCAAGAAAAATGTTGCAGGCTGTAGCAAGCTGCTACTACTACTAATTATTACTTTCTGCTGAGAGTTGCCACATACACCAAAAATGCTGTGAAAGGCTCTGTATTTTTCCTGAGAAAGTTACACTAATCATTTAGTTTGCTTGTTTGCCTTACTTTTATTGGGTTAAAAACCCCCTGAAAAATACTGAAGAATTCTTCCAAGAATATTACTCATTTTTGCCTCAGGCATCTTCCTAGACTGTCCTAGAAAGTACTACAGCTAGACAGGTGATCATGAACATCAAGCCTGATCTCACTAGAGGGAATATTCCTGAAATAGTTCTGTCTTACAGTAGATGCAGTTTGCTAGGCTGTTTGTTTCAGTTTTGGTATGTAACTGCTAGATTCTAGTACTCCTCATCTAAAGGGACAATTAATGTGTTTTCAAAGCGATAAAGTGGAGTCAGATACTAGTCCGTGTTTAGAGTTGTTGCATCTCAGAATGGATCCAGTGATGCCTGGGCTTTCCACTGGTAATTTCTATCCTAAAAGAAGTTGTACTGTTAGAAACTGGTATCAGAGTGACCACAGACATGTAGAGAGTAACAGCTATGAGGTGTTTAACCCCAGCTGAAACCAGGACAAAGATGTAGAGTTGGAGTAAACCAAGGACTTTAAGTGTTTATTCCATGTGGTTGGGCACTGTGAGACCACCTGGTACAACACTGCAATGGGGCTCAGTGCACTGCTCTTTGGAAACAATATCAGCAGTATCCTGTTCCCAAAGGAACGCGTGTCTCAGACAGACAGGTGACATCCCTGTACAGGAGGAAGGAAGGGGTGCTGTACCAGCATATTTTTTGCTGTATTGGTATCTGTTTTGCATGGATATCTCATGCAGGTGGTAACTGTACCACACTGAGGCAACTGAGCCCCAAGAGATGGCAGCACAACAGAAATTGTTAAATTTTCTCCTTCCTAAAAATGGTATTTTGAGCTGCAGATCAACACACCACAACATGTCAGAGACCCTACATTCCCAGTACATTTTAGTTAGCACTACTGATGTCTTTACAATTACATACCGTGTTAATTTTCACTGTTAATTCTAGTTTGTGTTATGTTTGGCTAGGAAAGGAAAATATATGTCTGGCTGTACTTTTGAGCTTCCGGCCTGAGCCATCTGGAATAGGTTATTGCATCATTCATGTTATGTGATGGCAATTACAATTCAGACACTGAGCAAAGCAGGCCTCATCTGATAATCTAAGGTAGTCTTTGAAAAATTATAGGGAACCGTCCCCAAACAGCAGGAATTTGAAATTGAGATTCTTTCCTGGGAGGTGGAAGAAATGAGCCCTATCCTTTCTTGGGGGGAATTAGGGTTTGAGACCATGTTTCCCGTGTGCTTGGTGCTTGGCAGTAGGGTGAGATGTGTATATGTCAAATCAGTGCCTGTTGTGTTATATCAGTATGTGACAATATCAAAAGCTTGCTTGTTTGGCAGTCTCCAAGAACACTTTGAGCAAAACTGCTAGGCACTTGCAGAAACAATTGAGTTCTGATAGCCTCTAAGCTCCATGAGATTGACAAGCTGAGCTTTTGCCTGACTGTGGAGATTGATCTGAGTGTTTTACCATTTTTGCTGGTAAAAACATTTGGTTCCATAAGATTTGGTAGGAGCCAAATGAAGCTTGGACATGCAGGGCCTTAAAGTGACAGTTATTGACAAATTCCTTTAATAAATTTAAAACAGTCTGTGTGGCTGGGTAAAAGTTGTCTAAGACTTGGCATGTAGAATGACTTTGGGCTCACAGACCTACCACCAGACAGACTTGAGTGGTTCGACTCTTCTCACAGTCTGACAATGTTGTTGAAAATGTTCAGAGTGGGGGAGCTTTAAAAAATGACGAGAACATCCAAGAAGGGTGTTTGACTGATGTGGTTCTGCGGAAATGTAAGAAAAATATCACAGTTAAAAAAGGAGATGAAATGTTATGAAACTTAGAGGATGAGGACTTGTTTCTGCGAGGAAGATTTTCTGTTCAGGAGTGCTGAGTGTAATTAACTCTTCTTAAGTTCCCTGACCTATATACAACCTTTTTCTTAGCATTTAGAATCTGTCAGATTTTGTTCTCTAGGGCTGAGGACTCCTGTTCATCCAGTGCTGTGCTTTATCTGCAGGAGCATGGCTCAATTCATAT
>WEIT01003018.1:0-21207 GCA_013389985.1 Dryoscopus gambensis | reverse complement strand
TTCTGACCCATGGCAAAACTCCTTCACAACATGCCCAGCAGCTTCTTCAGAAGTCCCTTGTGCGAGTTTTTGTTAGGCTTTTAGGAACTTTATTTAAAATAATTAAATTAGTTCTTGTTTATCTGGAAATGTGTAGACACTGTTTGAATAATTCTAGGTGAGTGTTTAATTTTCCATGCAGTGCAAGCGATGCAAGCAAGCCACTGAGTGACAAGCTGTCAGAAATGGCCCAAAGCCTCTGGTGCTGTCATTTTTGAAAGGTAATTTGGACCATTACAGCCAGTTAACAAGGTACAGAGCTCTTGAGCTTCCCATTGGCTTCAATACAACTTGTGGGGGCTCAGCACCCCTAAAGTAGCTCACTCTTTGTATCTCAAGCTGGATGTTGATGCTTAGGGGCTAGTTTTATTAACATCTGTTATATCAACTGTACTTCTGTTTCTCAATCTGTTACATACAGATGTATGATAATAATTTCAAGTGCCTTAGAAATAAAGGGTTTTCTCAAATGGGACACTCAACAGAAATTCAAAGTAGTTGTTTAATGTCCATGTCTGTGTTTTATTTCAGTGTTCATCCTTGGATTTACTATAATCTTTGCTGCATCTGATTGCTTACCTTTCACATCCCATAAATGTTCTGCTTGACCTACTAAAGTTCTGCCTGTGGCAAAGTTGCAAAACACCTGAAAAAGTACTTTATTTCCTTCCTCTTCAGTCATAACTGGAGATCAGCAAGTTATGCTTTTCCTAAGAAATATTTCATATCATAAACTGCTCCCTTCAAGCATGGGGTCAGTTTAAAAAGGGCCAGTGTTTGCAGACAAGCCATTTGTTTTCCATTGACTATTTAATTTGTTTATTCCTGTTTTCAAATAATCCCCAAGCAATATAGTTCCTGTAGCTGTGATCATCATGAATTCGAGTTATTCACCTCCCAGAGGGTCAGACCTTTCATCAGTATGCCATTGGCACAGAGCAGCGAGTGTTGCATATTCATTGTCCAGGACACCAGCTAAAGGGCCTCCAAAAAAGCCTGGCTTTTTTTTGTTCTCAGAACAAGGAAAACAATCCCTTCCCTTCTCCAGTCCCTTGATAAGGGTTTCTGTCCAATAACGGTGCTCTCTGCTCTGAGGCACATTTAACTGTGAAGTTTGCAGCGGGAGAGGCTTTCCTTCAAGCTGTTAGTGTTTTATCCTGGCAGGCTCCTCGAGGTTGTTGTGAGGAGTCTAGCCAGTTGGTGAGCTTTGTAATCTAAACCAGCTGTCCCAGGCTGAGGCCCCCATTTGCATTGTTTAACATACTTAGAAAATGAAGTGTTCATTTTTAACATTCCTCCTCCAATTGGTTTAATGCTGAATTACAGAAGAGAACTAAGCAAAACCAGGTGCTTTCTCTGTATTCTCTCCAGTGTCTGAGGAGGTACAGACGGCTCCCGATCTTCTCCATTACTTGCCATTTCATTCTTTGGACTATAAATGACAGAGGAACTGAAGTGCTAGCAGAGGGTAATGTTTGGAAAACTTTCTAGTTATTCAGCAGCACAGACTCTGGGCTTTTTCCACCTTTCTTCAACAATTTTGGACATGCAAGGATTAAGAAGGTAAGTGGTATGCATGAAACTTCTTTACTTACTGACGGGAAACCTACTCGTGGAAAATAGCTGTGGTGGGGACACATTATGCCAATCCACTTGCTAAAGCCATTTGCAAAGAGACGGGATCTTAATGGTCAGAGGTGGGGAAAGACGATCTGCCTGTTATTAAAGCTGTGCTGTCTCTGAGAAGTTCCTTCTTGATCTGTGCTTATACTCTGCGCATCTGTGGGAGCGCAGAACTGCAGCAGCAACGATCCCACTGGCTACAGTGATTGATTGAAGTTAATTAGTTACTATTGCAGAAGTTAATTACTAGTTTAAAATATTTTGCCTGCTGGGCAAGCTACTGTGACCAGCTGCATATAGTGTTGATAGGTTATGCTGCATGTCTGTTAATAATTCTTGAGGGGATTTTAGATCTAAAATAACAAGCAAATTGAGATCATGGGTGCAGACAGAACACATATGAGGCAGTAAGGTCACCCCCCCACCATGAGGAAAGAATACATCATCTTGTAGCAATGGAAACTAAAGGATGCCTAAAACATTTGCGTTTTGTCTGACTGTTTTATAGGAGATTTAATTATTGTGCACTGTCCTGCAGCAATGTGCAGCATAGCCCAGTTTCTGGGTATGTCAGCCTTCTGCTATAACCTGTTGTGTTCCCTCCCAGTGCTGTTCTTGGTATATGCAAAGTGAGTATGCAGTCTTTATAGTACTGCACACTTTAAAATCTCTTCAAAAAGGTTTGAGGGATCAATAAATTAAGGACAAGCCTAAATGGATAAAACTGTAGTGTGAATGCTATACATTGGACTCTAAGGAAAACTGAATGCATAATTTGCTGTTCCTTGTCACTCAAAAGTTGCCAACAAGCACAATCTGTCTCGACAGCACTGTGAACAACCATTTTAGGGTTTATGTTTACTTTTCAGAGCTTGTCTCCATCTCCTCATTTAAAACAAATTTGTTCTAATGTGTTGGTCATTGTGTGTGGTTTTGTCTGATGCGTTTGTAGGTCTCGCTCAGCAGCTCAGTTTGCACTGGAAATCAGAGACAGCTCTAAGAGAGAAAGTTGGCAGCTCACATGGGTAGCAGAACTAAGGCTACCTAAAATATCCCCTGCTTCCTGTACTGGTTTTGTGGGAATGTATTGTATCCAATTGCCATTCAGAATTACAATCCAAGATAAGCAAGATGTGGGTCTAATAGTACCGGGAAGTTTTACATAAAGCAGCAGCAAAACACTGAAATTCACAGTACTTTGGAAAAAAATAATTTCTGACTGTGCTTTCCTGATTTTCTATCTGTTAGTAAATATTTGGAGGTGGGAGATTACTTGACCATAATTTCTATGCTCCGAGTAAGGAGCTCCAAAAGTAGCTGTAGGACTCTGTCAGTGAAGGATCCTCTTCTTTCTGCTGCAGTGGAGAGAGACCCCGTAGGGACCACTAGATGTGAAGATGGGGAAGGCTCCATTGAAGATAACAGCTTCATGTAGCTGGTGACCTGGCACAGTGTGTCTCCTTCCAGAGCAGTGTATTACTCAAGACTGAGTAAAGGGACAGAATCTGGCCCCAAGAAAATGGATTCATCTCAGATAGAGTCTCCTGGGGATGAAATGCGATTTAGCAGTTGGAGCAACTGGCTTGGATTCAGGACCTCCTGCGTGACATGTCTGCAGCCCTGCCAACGCATTGCACTGTGATCTTAGGCAGGGCCTCACTCCAGTTTACCCATCTGTAAAACGTGCACAGTGTGCAAGAAAAGCTTTCATTTTTGCAAAAGAAAGGTGTCAGAGAGGGGCAAAACCACTTTATTGAATAATGCACACTTGTTCATTTAACAGCTGCTGCATGGGGAGGTCATAAAAATTACATTAGTCCATAGACATGTACGGTCTGGTTTCAATCCCAGTTGCATAAAACCATAGTACCATCAGAGTCACTTAGTCTGAGACCTGAATCTGGCCCACAGTTGTATTACTCCTTCTCTAGAGGCCAAATTCATGTTAGCAAAACTGTGGAATACACTGAAGTGTCACTAGAAATTAATTTGTCCATGTGTATTTAATTCTATGTAATGAGCCTGGATATCAGAAGGTTTTCAGCCTATTTTCTATGTACATTACAGGATACTGACTGCTTTCACACTGGCTGTCTGCCTTTCAAGCTCTGGAAAAGCACAGGTGAGAGGTGCACGCAGAGATGCATGTACTGTTTTGTACTGAAGTGCTATATGGCATGAAACTTAACTGGCTAGCAGGTGGATAGGAAGCTCTGTGGTCTGGGGTTTACATGAAAAGGAAGTTGTGTGGTCTCAGGGTTTAGAGGGGAGAACTTGGAGCCAGCAGGATTCTGGAGTTGAATGTGGATTGAGCTTATTGACTTGTCCTTGCCAGCTCAGCAAAATATCCCCGTAGAAACCTGGACCGCACTAAGAACTTGATTCTGCCTCTAAACTGAACACTTCTGGAACAAGAAATAAGAAAAACTATCCCATGAGACCAGAGACCACTCAGTTCTATTGTGAGAAACATCCACACTTGGAAAATTCATTCATATAAATACACATTTTCTGTGTATAGCAGGATCATGTCTTAAGACCGCTTAATTTTGGAGGGTGATCCTAAATGACTATATCCCAGTTTTCATTTTCACTTCTGCCCAAACCCACTTCTGTTCTAGAGGGTGGATGGAAGTAAAGCAGTCCAGTTCTTGAAATAGCAGAATCATTAGTTCTTTGTGTGCTTGGGCTCCAAGTAACTTTAAATCAGGAAAAACTGTTCCTAAAGGCATGTTGTTTGGATTTCTAGTTGATACTCCAGATGTATTCAGTGTCCAGAGCTGTGTTTCTAAATGCCTTCACCAAAAGTCTCTGAAATGTAGTTGTTTTTCTTCTATTACATTGAAAACTTCCTGCACATGGCATGCTTATTGATATTTTTATGAATATTGGATCTGTATGGGAAATGCTTTTCATGCCCCTGGAGAATTTCTGAGATGACTTTAAGGGTTTGTTTTTATAATTTAAAAAATATTGTTCCCATTATAATATTTATAAAAACATCTTGTAACATAAATTGATTTTTGAAGTTGCTTTGAAAAAGCAACTTGAAGCTGAAACGACAGCAATGACTTCTTTCTGAAGATACTGAAACTGGTAATTTTGGCAATACTGGAAACTTTTCTAGAAAAAAGTTCTAGAAAGTTGTTGAAACTAGTTCTACAGTAGTTCAGTGTTTCTGAATCATCATTTATTGTCCAGAACAAAATAATTTTGTTAAAAACTATCTCAGCTTTTCCAGCTAACCTAGGTGTAGCGTATGTACCACACTCAAAAAGGAGAACAAAAGGTAGAGTACATACATTCTTTAAAACATGAGAGTGATTATACACTCTCCCATTAAAATATCTTGGCTTTCCGCAACATGATACCAAAACATCTTGGAATGCCAAAATAAATGAAGGCAGAATTCCTCCATACTTGTCTGACACTTCTAGCAGAACCAGACACTTCTGGTTTTGTGTATTCATATGTGCAAGTGGCAGGTGCATCCAAACAGTGCCATGTGTTTCACTTCATATCCTATCCCTAGTTCCTGCAATGACCCACTTCCTCTGACTCACCCCTCTAACCCTTTGTCTCCCATCTTCAGCTTACTACTTTTCCAAACATCAACTAAGTACTTTACTCTTCCACTCATTTCTCCCATAAAATCCAAAAATAAGTATCTCTATCATTAAGAAACAACAAAAAAGGAAGAATCTTGAACACACTCCATCCCTCTGCCCTCTGGTTGCTTCAGTGGTTCCTGTTTCCTGGATATTTCTTGCTTACCTTCCTTAGTACAACCTATTTACTGGAAGATCCTGTGCTTGTGTCAATTGCTTGGCCCCTTGCTAAATAGCTGGAGGCCCAGTCAAAAATTAGGAAGAGCAGGGAATCATTTTAACAGGCTTTGAAACCATCATGACCAGGACTTTCACTGGTTTAGAAATGCTGAGGTCACTGAGGAGGTGCTGAAGACTCAAGGCTGCACCCCTGATAATGACCAGCTCCACAGAATAGGAAGCGACAAGGCTTCCAGTAACACTGAATGCCTAGAACATGTTGTCTAAAGATTTATCCTCTAAAAATTACAAGGAAAGGAAGAGCTTTATTTTCATTAAGCTTGTTATGTTTCAACTGTGGCTCCAATGGCTAACATGTTGTGTGCTGAATGTGCTGTCCTGGGGAGCTTTAGAGCCTGTGAGAGATGTAGCAAGTACCTTTGAGATGAACCGCCCTGGTCTGGCAAAAACAAGACCCCAAACTAGAAGACTGCAATTCTGTGCTAACAACTCATAACACATTGTGCATTGGTGACCCTTGGGCAGAGGTACGGCCTGACACTGCCACCACCTGAGGGTGCCACTCCTGAGCTAAGGGGCTGGAACACATGCTGAGGCCTCAGGTTCATGCCTGGCTGACTGTCCTCTGGGGAAGGGACTTTATTTTGATGTACTGTATCGAGCTGAACAACTGTACTAATCATAATAGTCCAGACAAGCATTTGACTCTGCAAACCTCTCATTTCAGTCACTGAGTGTCCTTTTTTCTCTCATTTTAGCAGCAATGCACTAATGGGTTTGACCTGGACCGTGCCTCTGGGCAATGCTTAGGTAGGACTTTAATTAAATCAATGCATTTAAATTTGGGTTCAGAAATCCTGAATTTATTGAGTTAACATTGTGCTGCTCTTAATATGTTTTAGTTGAAAAGTTCTTACTGTGTGACAAATATGTGTGTTTGTATACATGTATATACAAAAAATATGTGTATATATAAATACGTGTGTGTGTGTGTGTGTGTCTTTACATAGCACTGACCTTTGACATTGTTGAGATACTAACAGGCTGTCAGGGCTACTCAAACAACAGTGATGCTTATTGATAGGAGATCAGTCTAGTTGCCAAAGGATGAGAGCTGTTCACCCTCATTCTCTTTCTCCTTCAAACTAAAAATTTAATGTCCTTATTGCCTGTCTCCACCTGCAGGCTTAGATAAAGTCTTCCATTCTCAGCATTGAAACCAAGTAAACTGAGTTGAGGTAGTGTAAGGAAATCTGCACTTTGCCCAGTAGCATCTTTTTATCAATGGCATTCAGTCTCCAGGGCAACATCTTCTACATGCAATAAAGTCACTCAAACAGAGAGGGAAAAACCTGCAGCAGATTGTTTGCCCAGCCATAGCCTACTGCTTCTGTAGCCCAAGAACCAGGGGAATGCTCAGTTTGGATAAACCAGTTGTATCTTTCTAAATTTAACTCAGCAACATTCTCAATCAAAGCAAGAAAGAGACCTGAACTGTGTCCCCAGATCCAAACATCCCTAACATTTTCTGTGGGAGGGAACTCGAGACTTCCAAAGCAAGATCCAAATTTCACAGCTGGGCAGACAAACCACCAGTTTCTGAAATCCTGATCTGCATGTTGTGGTTTGGACAGACCCTCTAGCAGGAAGAGGCAGTAGCATGCTGCAGCCATGTGTAAATCAGTGTTTAAACCAAACTTCTATGGAATAGCAAAGCAGGCTTGTCCTCTCCCTCTATCCTCTAATAGTGAAGTAAAACAAGTAGATCATAGGATTTGTTGAATATATGGGATGTTGCCTGTTTTATTACAATCTAACTTCAAAGTGAGGCTCCACAATGAAGGATTAGCCTTTTTAATGGAGAATATAAATTTTTTGCAACATTTTGCAAAAACATGTTAGCTATTTTTTTGATAGGTTCCATTAAGGAGCAATCACTCTTAAATTTTGCAATTTCATTCCAGATATCGATGAATGTCGGACTATTCCTGAGGCCTGCAGAGGAGACATGGTGTGTGTCAACCAGAACGGTGGTTATTTATGCGTCCCCCGAACAAACCCAGTGTATCGATCACCGTATCTGAGTCCTTATTCCAATGTTTATCCACCGCCCCCAGCACCAGGCCCTGTTCCTAACTACCCTACTGTTACAAGACCTCTGATTTGCCGATTTGGTTTCCAGTTGGATGAAAATAATCAGTGTGCTGGTAAGTAGTGGAAATCTTTCTTCTATATTTTCATTTATATTAAAGCTTGTCTGACATTGCAGAAACAATTGTCTTGCAGTTGTCCTTCAAGCAGCAGTCAAGCCCAGTATTTTGAAGTACAATTTTTTGTAAGGATATGAGCAGTATGTCCTTCCTTGCAGCAGTCAAGCCCAGTATTTTGAAGTACAAAAATTTTTTTAAGGATATGAGCAGTATGTTTCATATCATCATTATTCAATGCAAACTAAGATATGACTCAGTCCTATTATTTAATAGCAAAAGCCACTTTCATGAAAGAAGTAATGTTTTTATGAAATAAACAACCACCTGATGGCAGGTGATTTGTCAAAAGCATGCCTTTTATGCTTGTGATTCTGCCCAGGAGAGAGACGGTGGCTGTTCATTTGAAGTGTTAGGTGGGGCCTGCGGAAACTTCATTCATCTCTTGGCTGTATGTGAGCTGGTCTCTGACAAGAAAAAAAGCCCAAACCAGAGAAGCCATGAGCTTTCAACAGAGATTTTTGCTTCTCTTTAGACTAAGGAACAGCATTTACTTCAAAACTGATGCAGAAAAACACAAGAGTTAAAACTGACTTGTCTTTTGAGTTTATTCTGCCCTATTGTCTGAAATTTCTGGCAGGACTTGGTTGCAGATGATGCACTTTCTTTGTTTCCCTACTGAGGAGACAGGAGCTTTGAAAGTCTAGAGTTAAATTCAGCTACCTTAGGACACATTTTCTGTATTTGAATCATTGTCCTTTCCAAGATGGGAAAAACATATTTTCTAATCAGAACTCATAGTAATACTGACTGGAAAATGAAAAAAAAAAAAAAAAGGAAAAAAAGAAAAAAAAAAAGAAAAATCATAAAACCAGGGGGTTTTAATTGTGAGATAACTGAAGAGTTTGCTTTAAAAATAAGCATTTTTACTATCTGGTCCTTTGAAAATTGCCTCTAGCCCTTTTCATCTTAGCAAATCGATCAGCCTGTTATTTTATCTGCTGCTCTGTAGATTTCTAGGAGTGTTTTCATTTTGCTCACTTTGCTGTAGATGATTCAGGAAATGGGGTAGTTAGTAGAGTAAGTGCCGAAATGAAAGTGGAAATCAAACCTCTGAATTATATAGTCTGGTCTCCTCCATGCAAACCAGAATAATCAAAACAGCTGGATTCAGGAAACTTTTACAGTGAACTTTCCAGCCTCCAAAGGGCACATATGTTCCTATCCATGCTGGCAGAAATGGGAGGACTAATACTTTTTTCAGTCAGGGCTGTTCACTTCTCTCATTTTACTTTTCAAATATGTGGGATTTAATTGTAAAGAAAGTTTGGTGATGAGAGACATTAACAAGAACACATGGGAAAGGACAGGCTGTCATTTCAGTACCACAGCAAGCTGGAAACAGTTTTTGAAAGTCTACGTCAGATTTGAATTTGGGCAGATGATGTGCTAAAGGAAGAAAAACAAAACTAAAAGAAAACAAGACCTGTCAGGGGTCTCTGTTGGGGTTAGATTTCATTTTTTATTTAGTGAACTTCTCTGGAGACATTCACTGTCTTGATGCAGTATTTACTGTTGTATCTGTGTACCTTTTGTATGCCTTAGGATGGAAAGTGTGGTCACCAAAGGGAGTGATTCAGTCCATGTCTCACTGTGGTGATCGCAGAAAGGCCTGATCCCGTTTCCAGGATTCCCAGAGCAGTTAACAGGGTTATGTGTAGTTTCATGCTTGAAGTCCTTGGAGGCAAGACACTAGGAAGCCTTGACAGAGTCCTCAGGAGCAACCAAAATTTTAGCCAGGTCATTCAAGAAAGTCTGAACCACAGGAATCATGGCATCCATAAGCCAGTTACAAGCATCACTCATGTTAATGGTTTTTCAGCTGCTCTGTGCATACCTTCTTGTCCATCTTCAACATGCTCTTAGGATACAAAGCACTTCAACGGCTATTTTGTGGGGGAATGGTTGAAGAGAGTGAACTAGAAGTTATTTTGCCCAGTAGCTGAGCCACTATGTAACTTACAGGTTTGTTGTGTTGGTGTTCAGACACCACCCTCCAGCACCTTCTTTCCAAATAAAATTAGTCACAGGTATTTCCATCAGAGACTATGAGATTTTCTGCTATTGACTGCAGGGGAACCAGAGTTATTCTCATTAGATTGTGTCTGAGCAGTCTGCAGATTTTAACAGAGTACACATATTTGTCTGGTCAGATAAGGGGTTATAGACCACGGTCACATTTTCTACTGCTACGACAACAGAAATCTTTACTTTCTCTTTGAATTCCAGTCAAAATAGCTTATTAAATATGGGAACATTTTCTGGGAAACTGGGAGATTTGCAGACTCAGCTTTGAAGCACTGAGGTTGTTCAAGAGACTTCCAAAGTGAAACAGGACAAAAATTTGATCTGAAAGCTGTGTGAGTTTTAACAAACTCTTCCTTTTTCTTTCCTACCTCTCCACAAAATGTAGGGAGGCTGCAAGAAGGTTGCTCTGTCCCCATCTGGCACCTGGCCTGCCTGCCGAGGCCCCACATTCCTTGGCTCTCAAGGGAATGTGTACCCCTGGTTATTCACATAACATTCCCCCTCATAGGACTGATACGTTTCATCACAGCAAAAAAATGAAATATAATCCATTCTTCTCCCTCTCAAGCTTTTTGGCCTCATCCTTTCTGGCCTGGATGGTCATAGGCAGTGGTTAGGTGTCCACGATCGTTCCCTACCCTAGTCACCACTCAGTCTTGCCAAGATTCTTTCATCTCCAGATCTTGTCCTTTGTGAAAACAACTTTTCCTGGCTCAACTGCCTCTCAAAGACGCCTGTCAGTGACGACTTTGCCCACTCCAGTGTCCTCTGTGTGCTGCAGAAGTACCAGTAGCCGTTTGTGGTAGCAGACAGAGAAATAGTTTCATGATAATTACTTCTCAAATCTTCTGTGGGTTTGATTCCTAATACATGGTATTTTTTACCCCTGGAGTTGCTGAGTGCTTTATATTTTGTATGTGTAAGTGTTCTGTGTTTTCAACAGCATGAAGTTTTTGTAAATCATTCCAAAGCAGGTTGGGAAGGATTTATAACCACAGCTAATGCTGGAATAAAAGACCACGTACAGAAAAAAGCAAAGAACATCTAGTGCAAGAGCACTGTGCTTGAACTGTTTGTCTTCAAACATTACTTCTCTATAAATACAGAAGGGGTTAGTCATAATAATGACTTTTTGCTCAAGCAACTTGGTCTAGTAACTGTTGGCTTCAGTTTACTGGTGTGAGGGCCTGTGTTCTTGCATTATGCATTCGTAAGCTGAGAACTCCTTCCAGTTTCCTGTCACTCCACCTTGCTGTTTCCTGATTTACAATGATCTTCAAAACATGCCTCAAACACAGATCCTTCTGGACATTGTGGAAAGAACTGTAGTGGGTGGGCTCTTATTACTGCTTTCCCTCCAATTAGTCCAAACTCACAATGTGGGGAGATGATGGGGTTGGAGAGGGTTGAATAGAGAGATCAGAGAAAGCAGACTTCAAAGACAGAGAGGTGGATGTTAGGGAAAGTACAAGCATAAGGCAAGACAAGTATGACCTAGGGACAGAGAGAAGGGAGGAGGGCAGAGGAAGTAATTATAAAAAAAAAACAAAAACAAAACAAAAAAAAAACAAAAACAAAACCAACAAACTGGCATAATTGTTATTTTTAAAGCAAAAGGTAAAAAGAAGGGAATTGAAGGATGCTGTCTCCAAGGGTAAGAGAGAATTGGTTTTTTGTGCAGTAGTCATTGCTTCAGCTTTCTTCATTTCTCAAAGATTGGCAGGACCTCCTACATTCCCCACGTATAGGTCCCCAGTCCTACATTTGTGGAGTGAAACTCCTTCCTTCGAAAGATTACCTTTGCACAGATGGGTTTTACATCATTATCGTTTATATTACAAGCATACCTAAAATCCACATCCAAGCCTGCAATTGTACTGCCCTGCCTTGTGCACAACCTCATTAAAAGCAGCCTATGTCTAGATGAGTTTTCAAGCAAAATGAAGGAACCAGATGTGCCTGTGTGGGGAAAGGAGAGGGAAATTAAAAGACAGAGAAATGAAAGGAGGTGCCCAGGTCTTGCATCAGACTCATGGCTGTGCTGGGATAGAGCCCAGAGTTCCTTATCCAGTGGTTAAGCCCCCAAGCCAGGCTGCCTCCTCCTAACGACTTTCCTAGTGACCTCTCTGGGCATACAGAAACAGGAGGAAGAAAAGTAGGGAAATGCAGCAAGGATATTATGCCCTAGAAGGGATTGTAAAAAAAAAAAAAAAAAGAAAAATGAAATCCACTCCTGCCATTGCCTTTTCCAGCCCTATTTGGTTCAGCTCTGTGTCTTTCCCGTTTCCTCTTGGTCTGTCATGCAATCTCTTTCGCTGTTCCAGAAGGCCAGTTCCTGAAGGCTATGCATGATCCCTGTTAGGAAATGACTGCCATCTTGTCCAGAATAACCAGAAAAAGAAGAAAAGATTGCATAAGAACAGGCTCTGCAAGAGGCTGAGCTCAGACTTCTGAAAGTACATGTAATTGTTGACAGCTCCTGATTAAATTAAGGGCCATGATACGTAACCTTTACTCCTAGTATGGTTTTCCTGATGGGCTTTGTATGAGGAAATGTGAATTGAGACCTCATCCTGCCATAGCAACAGAAAAGTTGCCTCTGAAGCATCTCAAGAGGTTATAGTTGGTGGCTAAGGCTTGGGTTGGAGGAGTTCATGTTCAGTTCCTGGCCTTGCCATTCCTGGAGTCACCATCACTGGAAGTGTTCAAGAAACACATGGACATGGCACTGAGTACCAGGGTCTAGGGGACAATGTAGTTAAAGGTTGGATTCAATGGTCTCAGAGATCTTTTCCTGACTAAATTATTCTGTGATTCTGTGCTGGGTATTTTTGGGCTAAAGTGAAATAATAATTCATTTACAGGATTATACCAAGAATAATTTCACAAGGGGATGATAGGTGTTGAGGTGACTTCCAGATAAGTATCATGTAAGGATACACAGACAGGATAGAAAGGTCCAGTTTAATAATCCTACAACAGTAAAGCTCAAGGTGAGACATGTGGAACTCAGTTATTTCCCCAGCTGTCCTGGTTCCAGCCAGGACAGGGTTCATTTTTGCAGTAGCCAGGAGGGGGCATGGCCAGGACCTGGAGGTTATTCTACACCCCCTCATGTCATTGCCAGGGACAGGCAAAGGGACTCGGTCTTCCAGGGAGAAGGGGTTCCTTCCAGCTGAGAAAATTCATCCAAGGTGGTTTATTGTCACAGGCTGCAGTGAGCATTTTTGCATGTGAGTCACTCTCTCTTTTGTACACTTTTGTCATTAATATTGTTGCTGTTACTGTTCATTTTCTTATCTCATTGCTGTTTCCAGTAAATTGTTCTTATCTCAACCTGTGATGCCTTTTGTGCCTCCAGTAGGAGTGGGGGAGGGGGAGCAGTTTATGAGTTTTTTTGTGGGAGAACTAAATGGGAGAGTACCATTCCTAAGCCACAACACCAGTCACTAACCTGGCTGGAATTCAGTGGCCACTTTTATCTATCTGCATAGATCAGAGGAGAGGGAAAGTCCAAGGCCTTTACCCATATCTCCAATTTGATTCAGGAATGTCTGTGCTACAGAAGCTTTCAGCAGCTATTTGATCCTGCAGTTTTTCAATTATCTTCTACTAATGCTGTACTTGTTTCATGTTTTAGCACAATTCAAGATGGTTTATCCTTGATTATTTAATGTGATGAGACTAGATAAGCCAGGTAAAATAAACATGTGGAAGATACGAACTATATACATAAAGGTACAAGACCATATGTCAGGAGAGCAATGAAAGAAGGATCATTAACATCCTGGAGTACAGACATACTTAACATAGTCCTGTCCCACTGGATAAACCCACACTGTACAGCTCCAGACAAATGTAACTATAAATCTTCTAGATCCAGCCTCTGTGCTTCTGATCTGATGGCCTGATCTATTCACAATCCCAACAATCTTCATAAAGGTAATCATGAGTTGGCTATAAAAAAAATCATGGGTAAAAAGGTACATCTGAAAACACTCAGAGCTCCTTCCTCCCTCAGGAAATCACTGCACCAGCACAGAGGATGGGCTGGGGCTGAGGAAAGGCAAGACTCATCCAGCCGCTAGAGTAGGGTCCATCAGTAGAGTCATTCCTACAGAAATTTGACCATCAGTAAAGGTATCCTGTCCTGCTTACCATGGGGAGTGAGGGTGAAAATGCTGTTTTTCACTGACGTTAATCCATTTGTGGTAGAGAAGTCAGCTTGATAGAAAAAGCTGCTGTATGTATTGATCTGTAGCAAGGTAAACTGAGCTTTCTGTGGCTTGGCTTGTTCCTGCTTTCATTCCTCTTTAAGTGCAGTGTGGGAGGAGTACAGTCTGGTGGTTAAAGCACAGGCGAGTGCTTCATTTATTTGTGAAACTTCTACTACTAACAAAGAAATGAGTAGAATTGAACCAAGAAATATAACATGCAAGCCAAGAATGCTGGCATGTTATTAAGAAAATGGGCACTCTGTGCACTGGAATGAAAAATAGCAGGCTCCTGAGTATGGCAAAGTGTAACAGTAGGTGCCCATCATTCTGCATGTCAGTGCCTTTCAAGCACCACTCACTGACTGTATTTATGTGTGATGGTGCGAGAAGTGAAAACAGAATAAATACAGCTACAGTATAGCCACAACTGAACTTGAGTGAACTACAGTCATACTAGCTGGGCAACAGCTGGAGACAAAAACACTTAGACCCATGATTACAGTCCCTATGGACTTTGGTGAAGATCTTAAAGCAGAAATTCTTGCAGTGAATTTATTAGGTTTAAGTTAAGCTGTCTTGAACCTAACCATAAGTATCTTATGGTCAGGGAGTCAGGTAACATATTTTTCTCCTGAAAAAATACTGATACCACAGAAAGGTTTTCCTAGATTTTGTGACATTCCTTGACGTTTTGAGGTCAGAATAGACAGGTGGTCAGATCATCATCTTATGATTAAAAACTGTGACCACCAGGAGTGTTTGAATTTGCTTTCAACTTTACCTTGAGCTAAACTGATTCTGTCTGTGGAAATGTGCATCCGCTCTTTGGGAGTGATTAAGTTTTCTAGTTTCTTTTTTACTGAACTGTGAGCCAGGAGGGAAGCACAGTGGCATACTGAGGGGGACAGCTGAATGAGAACTGGTCATATTACAAAACATAATGGGTTTGTGTGCAGAGGAGGGGCATAAGCACAGAAGGGGCAGTGTCCATGTCTTGTTAGATGTGCAGGCTACAGTCCAGACACAGGAAAGTTAAAATCTCTCTAGACTGAGACCTCTCTATTTCATGACATGTTTCGATTTTCCCTCTTTCTTGGAATTGTATAATACTTTGCTATACAAAGTGGCAAGAACTCAGGAATCCCATCTCCCTTGAGATTTGCAGACTACAGAGGGAAAGGATATGCAAGGAAAAGAGGTTTAACTGATACTCTGGTTTAATGGCCTCAGTTATGCTTGGTCTCTGAACGGGGGCTTATTGATCACTGGGCTCTGAGCCAGACAATACACAGACTTCAGCTGTCACCAAGAGTTAGTTGGCAGGAGGTTATATCTGACTCAATTCAGAGGAGCGGTAATCGTGCCCCGCCTGCCATATCCTCTGGCATGTGCTGGCCAGGGCAGGGCTTGCACCCCTGCCATTAATCTTTGCATGATTCCTCAGACTCACTGTTAGCAGTGGTTTGATATGTGGGGCTTTGTTGCCGCCTTGCCTTTATTATGTCTTACTTCCAGGGATTTCAGCAGTGCCAAATCAGTTAAAGCCACTATGTACCAATTAGCTCTGTCTGCTCTGGAGTAGATTTCATGAGCTTTCCTTTATGGAATAGATGTCATGCAAGACAGTCCCACCAACTAGACAATTCCAGGGCTTAGAAAAAATCAAGTCACTTAACAGTGCTGGAAAATTGACAGGTGTCATGAGTGCCCTTCCCCAGTCTGCCAGGCTTGTTTTTCTCTCATTTTCCTATGAGTGACACTTTGTCTACCTTCCTGGGCCATAATGTGCAGGGTTCAGTACATGATAGTCTCTCCTCACCTGGAAGGCTGATTTATTTTCAGTGCCCTTCATAGCACCAGCACTCTGCTTAGGCCTGTGTTAATTTTTGCATATATTTGCATCACCCACAATGCCTAGAGATGGCAGTGTTCTCAATGACTTAAAAGTCACTGTTTTTCTTGGCCTCTCTCTTATATTTTTTGGGTCAGTCTTGTTTCTTTTCATTTGGTTCCAGCCCTAAATTGGCCACGGTTATATGTCACAATATAGAAGTTAAGCCAAAATATATAGAAAGTATGAATTCTCTCTGTTGCTAGTATAAATCAGCCAAATGGACCATATGTTTTGCCAGACTCTATAGACAGTGATAATGTGCTGGCACTGCTCCTTTGTCTTGTCCCTAAAACACTAGACCCATGACAGAGCTGCCACACAGAAATAGAAGAGCTGCCTGATGTTGTGTGGAGTTTAACATGCTCTGACCCCTTCATCTGCCAGTTCTCTGCCTTCCCATTTTACTACTTCAATGACATGAGAGACTTTTTCAAAGAAAAGAAAGCTACTACAAGATGAACGTGAGTTACAACCAGCCCTGTTCAGGGTAGTTGTTTCAGCATTCTGCCTCTTAGCTGGGACATGCTGCCCACTGGGGATGACAAGATGTGCTGAAATCCATCTTCAGTTTTAACACCAGCAAAACCTTCTCTACTTTCAATTGTAACTCATGATTGCGGGTGCTCTTGGGCATCTGCAAGTTTGAACATACAAACTCCTAAGTCTGTCTGGAAAATTTTCTTGTTTTTCCTGTGGATTAGCTCTACATCAGTAACAGGCCATTATAGTGAGAATAAATCTATTCATGAAGCATTCAGATACTGAAAATAAAAGAAGTGCTTCAGCTAACCAGGGAGAGCTGAGGAGAGGGAGAAGAATGCACCATAAACTTGCAGGGTCTGAAAGAATCCCCAATCTACTGCTTGGTCCGAGACTGTGTTGTTTGTTTTGAGTTTTCTTTTGTTTTTTCCACAAAATAATTTTAATATCTGCTTTGTTATAATATTTTGAGCTTCCCTTTATTTTCTAGTTTTCTTTTATTTTTGTTTGTTTGTTTTGTTTCTTGCTGTTGTTTTGTTTTGTTTTGTTTTGTAAAATTCTTGTTTTCCATTCAGCCCCCTAAGTAAATGAAGCATTAACTTGTGAACCAGTAAATTCCTGCTTGGATCAAAGGCATTAACTGGTTTTGTGGTACAACCAACATATCTGCAGTTAACACTGAAGGGGAAAATTGTATAAACATTAATACAGAAGTCTAGGAAAGCTACAACTGTGATCAGGAAATTAAGGGACTGGACCCCAGCAGTAGGTGAAAACATGACCTAATACACGATCATCTGGTGGAAGATGATCAATAGAAGGCAGTGATGTCAAGAGCAGTGTAGCTTTAGGCAGTTTCTGGCAGTGTTACTCAGGCTTCTCATTCCGGAACAGAGAGCAAATAGTACTTCAGTATGTCCTGTTGAGAATGGCTCCAACCTACTGACATTAAGTGGAAGTACTTTACTACCAGATAAATGTAGATAAGTTTGTGGAAATCTCAGTATAGAGCAGCAGCAAGTTGGGGGCATTATTGAGGCTGACTTTGATTAAAAGAATGAAGTGTATTGTAAAACTTAGGATAAGATGACAGTAATTGGGACTGTAAATGACAGAGAAGCAGAAGTTTGTATGGTGGGTGGCACAAAAGAATGATTATTGCTGAATAGGGTATAATTTGCTGAAAGGAAGGAAAATTACTTTTAGACTGAACATAGTAAAGCCCTTTATGGCACTGCAGTGTATCAGGTTATACAAGAACACACTAGGTATGTTGTAGTGGAGGAATAGTACAAAATTCTAACAGTAGAATAATTTAAAAGCTGCCTGGAACAATTTTTAGCAAGAAAGAGTCTCGCACAAGTTGGGGGTGGTATAGATGTTGTCAGGTGTAGGTTGCTGTACTTTTGAGTCCTCTGGTATATTTCCAGCTTCCAGTGTGCACAGAGGCACAAAAGAAAACAGTATGCTTTATTTTACACTGCAGAGAAAAGTTCATAGCATGGGTAAGAGCCTCCACCCATTGAACAGCATTTACTGTCACTGTGGCTGAGCAACGCAAAGCTGAGATAGCTTAAAAGGGTTGCCTGACATCCCCTTTGCAAAGGAGGAATCTTGGAGCAGTGCAGAGTCCGTTTGCCAGACTGCCACTCCTTAATCCTGGAGCGGGAACCAGGCCAGGGAGAGGAGACATGATCCGAAAGCCATAGCATGCTGCTCATTTCCTGCTATTGCAAACCCTGTGGGGAATCCCAAACCTGGCACAGGCTGGACCAGCCTTGGACCATGCTCATGTTCTTCAGAGGTAGAGTGCAGCAATATATACAACACTCACTGCCAGCAAATCACTAAGCACTGCATCTGGAGCTTTATTTCAGAAGCAGATTGAAATTATTTTAATTAAAAGCAGGGCTGACTTTGTGATGGAATAGCCCAGAACTGGGCATTGACAGCTATCAGTTGATTTCATGCACTCATCCCAAAAGACTGTAGCATGCCAGCTTTAGAAAGGAGGTGCTCTTCCCCACTAAATCAGTACTGTTTGAAAATACAGTTCTGTAAAACCTGTATTATGTTTTTCAGGTGGTACATTGCATTTTGGAACAAAATTTGTTCTCATTAACATTTTCAAGAGTTTAACTAGTCAGATGAAAAGTGGTGTAAGAGAACTTTACAGGGTTACACATATGACTTCAAACACTGCCCATGAATTTAATTGAAAGAAGTAAAAAGTTTATCTCCATGTTCCTCAGGCAGTAAGCCCAAATACAGATTTAAGCCCAGAGAACTATGGCATAGGTGTGTCCTGCACAGACTAGAGAATACCTCTAACAGTAATGAGCAGCTGACAATTTGCAGTATATCCATTTATGGCCCAGCAGGTCAGATGCATTCGGGAGCTGATAAGTGATGTATATCATCTAAAGATACAAAATACCATCACATGCTGCTCCACAAAAAGCTCAAGCTGACATCTAGAAGCTTGGGACATGAAACTATTTCAGAAATACGTGATCCAGCCATGGTTCATTCCCTTTGACCAGGGAGGGACATGAAAGGCTGAACTGAGCACTGTCTGCAGTATCTGATTGGATATGATTCGAAAGACTATGAATTGTAGAATGCTAATCATGCTAAGAATTTTCTGCTTCTGTCCTGGAGACTGTGCCTTCTAAAATGGACCTGCTCCCTTGCATGACTCAATATGACCCGAGACCTTGTGGCAATAGGGGTCTAATAAAAGAAAGTACTATGATAAAGAGAAAAATGTAAATTAACTTTCCACTACAGCAGGCCCACATGATGGAAAATTCACTGGGATGTGCCTTCTAGAGAGTAAAAGCAGGAGTTTGCTCCAGGAATAATCACAGAGATTAAATGTTCCTGCTGGTTGGGAACATTGTCTCTTCTGTTTATTTATTTACTTTTCTTTTTTTTAATTACCTAAAGAGAACATGGGGTTTTTTTCAGGCCAGGCTACTTGGAAATGAACCATTTGGCTTGGGAATGCTCAGTGTGAACATGTGTCTTTCTGAGCTTTCATGGATAATGTGAGAGCTGGTGGGACTCCCTGTGACACTGGTCCCGTGGCCAGTCTGGTGTTCAGCTTGTAGCACTAGTCAGGAATTTCTGAGCTCAGGTATAAGAAAGGTGGGCTTACCTTGAAGATCTGGGGACGAAAGTGTGCAGGGCTGTATGTGTGAGTAGTGCAGTCTCGTTCTGTGTGTGTACAGCATCCAATGAAATAGTTCACCGACCTCAACTGTTGCTACTAAATTAAGCAGAGATTCACATTTTAAGTTTTTTCTCTTAAATACCTCCGAGGGAGAATTCAAAGTGCAGTCAATTTCTGTTGCCTTCCAGGTACCCAATTCTCCCAATCATTCTGGCTTCCTGGCATAAAAAAGACCTGGGCACACTGAAGGATATGCAGCAAGGGACTGCTGTGGTGGTTAGAGGGTGGCAGCACATGTCATACAAGGAAGGGCTGAGAGAAATGGATTTACCCTGCCTTAAGAACATGAAGCTTATGAGGGAATTGTACTGCTTGCTGCCTTTCACTGTCTGATGTGAGTGTGTAGAGCAGATGAAGCCAGATCCATGTCAGAGGTACATGTGTACAGGAATGGGTAAAAGTTGCAACATGGGAAATTCTTCTTAGTTATAAGGAGAAATGTTATCACAGTGAAGGTGGTCAAACACTGGAACAGAGGTTCAAAACTTTTGTAGCTAAAGGTTGTACCCTTGGAGAAATTCAAACCTCAACTGGAAAAGGCCCTGAGCAGGCTGACCAAATTGTCCCTGCTTTGAGTGGAGGCTGGGACCAGATGACTTACAGAAGTCAACTTCAACATGCCTTGTGCAATGTTTCTGAAACCGCAGTGCCTGAAGTGCAGTAGCCTGTGTCTGATACTGGTTCTAGTCTTTAATATATTGAAGGCTCCCATGAAATTAGATATTCTCTTTGTCACATAGACTATGATTTTTAGCACTGATTTTAAGTGCTGTAAGATCTTTGAATGGAGTGAGGTGTTTTTATATTTGCTTTGGAAGCTTTGTAGAGCTGACCAGTTACATGTGACTCAAAACTCACATCACAACCCCAGGGTCTGCAGGCAATGAGAATTAGAAGGCCTTTTTAAGAGGCGAGGCTGTCAGATTTCTGCCCATGGCAGCAACTCTTACCAGCTGCTCCAGGAGCTGTCATGATTGACTAAAGAGAGTGTTATGCTTGGCACTAAGGGCATTGGGGACCTTATCTGGGGGGAAAATTATTTTTCATATTTCATCTGAGTTTCAAATCCATCCATGTGTCAGCATGCTTTATAACAATCTCAAAAGCGCCAAAAAGCAAAGGTAATTCTTGTATAAATGTTAGGAACTTTTGGGCTCTTTTATAAGCAAAGAATGGGTAGTGGAAAAAAGCCAACGGAGAAGAAAAATCTCTGCAAATACTGGCTTCCAGGCTCAGACAGCTGTGTCCTCATTACTGTTAATAGCAAAGAGCTATGAATGTTGGGCAACATTCTGCTCTGAGTGTATACATAGCAAGCCATCTATTTATTTATTTCAGTGGTGGTGATCATTGGAAAATGCCTATAACCCCTGCTCAAATAACGGGCTTTAACTCAGATCTGGCATTCACTGCTTTATAATGCTTGAACCACATTTTCTTGCAATGTTCCAAAAACTGCCGCCAGCCAACTGGGTTGCAAACCGTCTTGGATAAATGAAAACTGTGTGGATATGGGAGGTTTACTTTGTTCCAATTAGTGTATGATGTGGATGTCTACTGGCAGTTTTCCTGCTCTCCTTACTCTCAGTTCATGGCTCCCTGGAAAAAGAAGTGCTTCAACTCAAAGGACTTTTTC
>WEIT01003017.1:122306-146468 GCA_013389985.1 Dryoscopus gambensis | reverse complement strand
ATAACTGTTTGTAATTACCTTTTCTGGAATGACTTGAGGAGTGTTAACTCTTACAGCAAAGTGTAAGTATAAATGGCAGTGAAATGTGCTTGTGTAAATTCCTATGTAAAATGATGCATAGAAAATGTATTTAACTTTCTTTTATTTAATTTTCTTCTGCCTGAAATCCAGAAATGTTGCAGTCTCTGGCACAGCGTCCAGCTCCAGCAAATACTAATCGTGAGCGGCGGCCTCGTTACCAGCATCCGAAGGGAGCACCTAATGCAGATCTAATCTTTAAAACCGGTGGGAGGTAGGACAATCTTCCTTCAAATGTGGTCATTCTGGTTCTAGGCAAGTAATTACCTTCATAATTGAAACAGATAATGATCTCTGTAGTGAGTTCGTAGCGCAGTCATTTCCATTCTAAAGAATTCTCTGAAAATGCCAAGCAGTGTTTTGTGCTTCTAAGGCAGTCTGTACCTCCTTGACAGTTTGGAAGCCACAAGATTACTTTTCAATTGTGAAATGGCTGGTAGAATCTGAGCCTCTTTTTGCAGGAGAAAAGATGCAAGTCTTCTTTCTCTGTGAGAGGGGGAGAGGTTGTTGTTTTGTTTTTTTTTTGTAATATCTGCACAAATTCCCATTGTGCTCTTTCTGTGTGGTGAATTTGACAGCTATTCCTCTGTGTTTGATGCTCTGAATGGAAAGTAAATATAGCAAAGGTGGGGAAGGGGGAGGAGAACTTGCAATTTGTGGTGTGCAAGAGCGTACCAAAACCAGCATTAACATGAAAAGAGTAATTCCAGATTGCTTAATAGTTGTTTTGAGGCTTCAGTATGTGTCTTTTCTCACTCAGAGTAAGCTGGCAAATAAACCATTAAATTAGCCCTGTAGCACAAATTTGAATAGGCAGAGTTTCAGGTGAAATGCAGACTTGCTTTCATGTTTCTCTTTTCTTTGCAAGTTCATTTTGAAGGTGGATTGATAGGAGCAGCAACTGGAAAGGGACAGTTTACCTACTAATGGGTCTGTCTTGGTAAACTGCAAATAACTTAATGTAATGTACTATTTCTGTGTTCCAGTAGCATTTCCAACTTCTTCATGGTACATATTTATGATAATTTGATAATGTCCTGATGATCACTCACTCCACTGAGACCAATACAGACACTGCTTGTACAAAAAAATATTTTTTTAAAAAGATTGCAGTTTAAAATAAATGTTTTTTTAAAACGAACCAGATGTAACTCAATTCAATGAGCAATGTTTTCCATTTAGCTTTTTCATATCACTGTGACCTAATGCTGTTTTAGGAATACAAAGTGTTCAGTTACACTGAATTGCCACAATACTTGCAGGTGTTTCATAAATAGCTGCAGCCTTCTGTTCTTTCAGGCATGAGCTGCATGCTGCAGTTATTCTTTAAATACATTCTCTAAATTTAAAGACATTCTCTAAAAACAGACCAGTAGATGTGATATCTGTAGATTTCTTTCAAATTATTTTTTTAGAAAACTTTTTATATTCAGATGTTGTAGGGAAAATATAATTTAGGATTTCACTGTGAAGTAGGTCAGACGTTGTCCAGCAAACAGTTTGAGTAGTGTTTGCTTATTCTAGTGCCATGCACTTGCAGTTCCGATGTAGTTTGGGATGATGGAGTTTACTCTTTGTTCCTTTTGATCCATGAGCTCCTTGGAACAGAGACCAGGAAGTTTGTTTGAGCAGGTGTATTTATTTGTTGTGTACTGCAGTGCTCTGCCTGGCAGTCGTGCATCAGTTGAGCCATCTCAGCCTGCAGGGAAGGGAATAGTACTTTTCTCAACTCCATTTATTTACTGGAGACTGCAGGTCCACCAGTGGCTTCCCACTAGCTCAGATTGTCTGTTGCCTACATTTTTAGAGCCTCTGATTTATAGGATATATTGAAAATTGTCTTCTGACTTTAAAGGTTGCCCTGCAGTCCCTGCCCAGACCCTCCCCATGCTTTGTTAAAAAGTTACCCTGTGGATTCTGAGAATACTGGAGGATCTGGCTGAGAGCAGATGGGAACTGAGCTGTTAATTTTAATACCTGTTTAGAAAAGGTTTCACATTCCTACCTCGTAGAACCAACGTGTGCAACACAGCTGTTATTGCTTCCTTAACACTGTGTTGTGGTGCTGGTTCTTCTTTGTATGTGAGCACAACTGAGATGTTTTTTTCTTGCAAAATAACTCAAACTTACTTGAAATAATAGTTTGCTGCTTTCTTTAATGTATGCAACTTTTTTATTTAAAGTTCCTGAGGTTACGGATAATCTGAGCAAATAAATCTCCTGGCTAATTCCAGTGTAATGTACAGTGTGACAGGTTCTGATAGCTGAGGTAGGGATGAGGCCGTTCTTGCATTTCAGGTAGTGTTAAGAGCATAGAAATTGATCTGTTGTTTTTACCTTTGCTTTTGTGTTGCTAAACATGCCCTAAGCACTGTGTTTCAAACACCTTTTAGGAAGTTAAATCCAAATCTACCTATTGTAACAGTTCATTTCAGAAATTAATGAAGGCAGCATTGGGTTCTTCCATATGTATTTTTGGCCTTGATCACTAAGCAATTAGCCCTCTACATATTTTTTTAAAAAGAGAAATCTTTTCCAGTTTTTACTTTATTTCCCCTCTTTTAATGTCCTTGTTCTGTGCTAAAGTAAATGCAGTGAGATTTACAGGCTTTGTCTGATTTCTCACTTATTTAGTATGTGCAAAATGCTGGATCAAAAATTGGAGTTTATTCCTGTTTGTTTGGAATTGCCTGCTTGTATTGCCTCAGGTTTTGAGACCTGCTAATCCTGTCAGGAGGAGATTCTTTCAGGGACTTGTACATTTAAGGCTGACTGGGCCTTAAAGATAATTTACTGTGACTCCATTAAAAGTAGGGTTCCTTGATTTGCTTCAGCAGAACTGGGAAGAAAACAATTTTCTCTCTTGCCTCCAGTTCTGTAGCATTTGTGTGTTGAGAGAGGCCTTTGGTTCTCAGGCTATTAAACTGCTACCTTCAGGAAACACAAAATTTACTAAAGTAATTTTTTTGGGTGATGGGATTATTATAAAAATAGACTTTTACAGTTATGAACAGCTTCTTCAAAAATAAAATGGTTTTCCTTTGTTTAAGAGGATTGAGATCCATTAAATGGCTTGGTTTTAAACGTGAAATGAAAATAACCACATTATATAAAATCTATTTAAGAACACTGATTATCAAGAAAGTCAAATTTCTCCCTGTAATTATTTCTTCTGTTGAGAAGTGGGGCCTTACCAAGGATTTTATCTTGTTAAACTTCTCCTTATTAAAAGCAGTAACCTCAAAATCTGTTGTTGTTTTGAAAGTATAGTAAAGAAGGGCTTGCCTGTGTCCAAAGTTACCCTGGCGATGCAGGTACAGGCTGGCAAACCAAATCATATTTCATAAATGGTGATTTTAGGTCTCTTGTTTACATCTTACTCTTATTTCTCTTTAACCCATTTAATAAAGAAAAATGAAGTGTAACGGTAATAACAGGATGCTGGGATTTTATTAGCTAAATATTCTCATCATAAAGAGTATTGCATTAATGCTGAAAAATCAGAGTTTGGATAATAAGGAGAAATGTGAATTTAACATGATTTCCTGTTCCAGCTACTGGACCAGCATAATTCATACATGACCTGTCGTGAAGCTGATGCATTGACAATACTGTTTTACGAAGCTTTGAATTCACTTCTTACTGAGATAAGCCTTTCAAACACAGCTAAGAAATTCCAACCTCCCTTTTCAGCTGTCTCATGGGAGGAAAGCAAAGGGAGGAATATGGGAGGGGGGCTCCAAATCCTGCAGCTGCTGCTTTTGGTGGCCTGCACTGGAGCTCGACCAAAGAGAGTGAGAAAAGCCTCAGGTGCTTGCCTTGGCAGGATGGTGCTTGTTGAGCTCGGCAAGGTGGCTGTGAGTCTAACACAGACAGCAAAGTTGGAGAGACACCTGGTCACAGCTCAGTTTAAGAGGGGTTGGAAGGCAAAATTGTATTTATTAGCCACGCTCAATTAGAAAGACTCGGGTGTTGGAAAAAGTTATTTCAATATAAGTAATAACAACTACCTACCAAAAACCTCTGCAGCTTTGTGGCCCTCTGGAAACCAACTACCAATCCCCAAAACACCTCCCTGCTCCCAGCCCACTCTGCACACTGACTTTGGCAGAGCGTTTTATTTTTGATGGATAGATGAGAATATAACTTGCAGAAGTTAAGATTCTCTTACTTAGGTGAGTCCAGCTTTTGCGGTTTATTTGAATTTGTGATTTTCGCAGTATGGAATTTGGTAAGTCAGATTTGCTAGGTTTTTAATGGGCACTTTGATGTCCTCTGTTTCTTGTTTGTGGTTTTGGGTGATTAGGGGAGAGAGAGAGAACAAAGAGCATTGAAGCTGAGGTTAGTTGAGGAAAGCAAAGCAGGGAGTGAGTTGGGAGAGGAGGTGTTTGGAGCCCTACGTTTGTGAGGAGATTTGTGAAGAAATCTCGTACTGCAGAAATGCAGATTGTTGTGGATTGGAGGACATGAGAGGATTAGGGACAAGTGTGAAATCCAACTTCAAAGGTCTCATATGTCAAGAAATAAAGTGATTTTTGTCATCTTGTGATGTCAGCAACACGCAGAAAGAAGTTGATCATTGATATTCTCCTGGGCACTTCTCAGTTTAAGCTGTAATGTTGTCTTGCTGACTGAGCTTTCCCAGCTTCACCCATGCCCCGGGTCTGTGATTACTTCATAGCTTGCAGTGTGATGTTTGTGTGTTTTCATGGCTTCCAGTTTTCTACTCCAGCTATGGTTTGTTGCAGAGGTTCTGTGTATTTCCCACTCACAGGTAGGCAGTGTTAATGTTCAGTGGCGTGAGAAGCTGACTGTATGAATTTCATACAAATTAATAACTGTCAGTGGCAGGAAGGGGAGCGTGGGAGGAGACTGCAAAGAATTGATTCATTTTACACATGGAGCTCAAAATGGGTTTGATCTGATCTGTGTACGGAGTTTGACTTTGCTAAATAAGGTTTGGATCAAGTTTACTAGTTTTGGATGCAAGTGGGAAATACCTGGTTTTGGAAAAACTACTACTACTATTTTTGGCAGCAGCACATTGCTGTAATCCCCTGAAACAGGGATGTGCCAGCAGCGTGCCCTGGTAGCTGCTGGTTTGAGTGAGAGTCATTTTGACCAAGTTGGAGACATGCAGCCAGTCCCAGCCTTTTTCCTTCCCTCCCCATCAGCAGTAGAATTATTTTTTAAGGGGAGATGGAGAAGTAAAAGCATGATCCTGCAATTCAGTGATGTCTCTCCTCAGTTGTAACATTCTGCAAGTGAGATGTCAGTCTACTAAATAAATAGAAATTTAAGTTCCTTTCTATTGAAAGCACATAGCCAGTGCTCCTGATACTGAGTGTGCCTCAGAGAATTGGAATATTACATTATATGACACTAAAAGGTGGTTGAAACCGAATAATAGAAGCAGTGCTCCAGTGAGTTCTAGTGATGCATTGGCTTGGACTTCCTGGCAAAAATACACAGCGTTTTTAAATGAAACACACAAATACTGGATATCAGAACAAAGCAACACATACAAATACAAAACTAGTGTGAAAGCTTCATCTGGTACAAGAGATGCAGAAGTTACTATGTCCAGTTAACGTATCTGTAACATTTTTCTTGCAAAATCTTCAGTAAAAACCGGGTTTAGATGAAATGACTGTTCAGCAAACACTGGAGGTTTATGCACTGATGTAAAGAAACATGAACTACTGTGTTTACATGGTGAAAAACCTGGGTGTGCAGCCCTGGAGCTTTCTTGGAATTGTAAATGTTGAAGTTTTACTTTGCTATGTATTACTAATTTGCAGCCTAAAATCAGCTGAAAATGAGCCCAGATACAGGAACAGCAGTTGTGCTGAAGTTAGTGACACTGGGGTAGCCCTACTGCTGCATTACCCTGGTCTTGTTGAATCCCCTGCCTACAAACTGCTGTCATTCTTCAATGCATTTGTATGTTCTTAAGAGAATGAAATGTGACTTTTTGTGGGTAGGGATGCGTTTCATGAACAAGGGATGGTGGAAGATTTTAATACACCTGTTGACTCTTTAAAAGAGGTTCTAACCTTTTAATTTACCTGTAGAAAGCCCTTTGTAACATTTCTGCAGAACTTAAGCGTTAGGAAACTGCACAAAAAGATGAAAACTATTTACAATAACTCATTTTTTCAACAAATTCACAGCTTAGCTGTGTGCTTCAATAGTCAGCATCTCATCTGGGATGATAAGGTGCAGATTATCCCCCTCCTTTTGTCTGGGGTGGCCTTCGGAAACATTTGTGCAGAAAACAGAAATATGTAACTTTCTGTTAGAAGGTAAAAGAGTATCAGAATGAGTGGGAGCTGCTTTCGGGGCCGCTCACCCGCCAAGTTCTGGGCACCTCAGGCTGAACTGATTCCTCCCTCTGCTCTTCCCACAGGAGACGTTGATCCAGCCGCCAGTGTCATTTCATTAGGTCCTGTATCTCTGGTGTTGTGGAGTCCTCCAGCGATTAAACGAGAGCAGTGGACACATCTCAGCATGTCAGTCTAGAGCGTTCAGAACCGAAACCTGGGACAGGCTGGGGCCGTGGGGCACGAAGAGCAGCCTCCCCTCTCCCTCCCCACCCCCCCCAAAAAAAGCTTTTTGTTACGGGAACCGTGTTGAGGGTTAATCTTCTCATAGGAGCAGAAGCAAACGAGCGAGATGGGGAACTTGACCTGCAAGCAGCTCGGTGAGAGCCGGGAGCAGCCTGGAGTTCAGAGGATGACACTGGAATGGGAAAGACCTTTGGCAGCGCAGCGTGCAGGGAAACAAAGCTCTGAACTCGCCGCAAGTTACGTTGCCTCTGACTCGAGCACTTGGTGTTGGAAGGATGTTCTTTGGGGGCTGCAAATCTACAGTAGAAAAACATAGAGCAAACGGCAAAATCCAGAAAAAAACCCTGCCGAGTAGGAGAACTCCTCAAACACTCCTCAGCGAGGACATTCTTGGTTAAGGAAGAGCCTTTTGCTGCCAGATGTGCCAGAAAGGGGGTGGGGAGGGGTGAAAAACTGAAGAGCCAAGGAGGTAAAATGTCTGTTAAAGTTTAAAATAGAAAGTGAAGTTGATGAACACGGGGTGTTGACTCGTACTGCTTGGAACAGCCTGACACCAGCCTAAGGACAGGGATATAGTTGAGCCCATTGTATGTATCATTGAAAACCAAAACGTGCCAGTCAGCGTAACAGGAGGATGTCAAGGAGTGGATCCAAATATATTGTTGATCTTCATGGGTTGATAAGCCTCTGTGTCTATTGAAACAAACAAAAAGTTAAAAAAAAAAAATTTAAGTCTGGAAACAAGTAGAATTTTTATTTTTTTCTAAGTAGAAATGAGGTTTCTTGGTCTGTTTCTGATGACAATCTGTTATTTATTAGCGTAGGGTTTTGTTTGCTTTCGGGTAGAGGTAGTTCATTGAGTTAAGGAGCCCATCTGTATGTTACTACTAATTCTTTTTTCTAGCTCTTTTAAAATCCTTTTTACCACTGGTTTTGGTTTCTGCATGTAGGAAGAGAGACTTGTAAAATTGTAACATTTCATACAGAAATGCCGCCCGATCTTCACCAGCTTCAGAAATCTGACCTTTGCCAATGCTGCAATAAAGTGTTGTAATTTAGAGTCGGTGTCTGCCTCTTGACATTCGGTTTGTTTTTTGGAAATAATGTTTTGAAGGGTTTGTGGTGTATTGTGGGCTGTAGTTTGGACAGGAAGCCCAGGTCTTTGATTCAAGTCTTATGTGATTTTTTTCATATCGTTTTCTTTCCACATGAAATTCATGGGTACATTTATTAATCACATTTGTAACTCTGAGCTCCTACACCAATATGACCATATCCACTGGTTAGATGTAATTTCCACTTCCCCAAAGAACAATGCCTACCAATTCCTAATAGCAAATTAAGCTTATCTAATTGTGGTTCAGGCTAGAGTCAGCTTCCTTTTCTCAACATGCTGCTTAGTTTCAAAAGCATTTAATTTATCCAGATTGAGTAACTGCATAAAAATAAAACATTAGCTCTATTTGGTATGTGTCAATCCAATGCCTTGGATGGAATTGGGATCAATGGAAATGTCTTTATAAAATTATTTGCTAAAAATAGTTTAGGGTCAGCTGGGGATTTTCCTGACTTCAGGCTGAAATCATAAAACAGTTCAGTGAAACCTTCTGAATTTCAATTTTAAAATTAATTATTCTAATACTGTGCCAAATAAAAACCTCAAAGATCATTGTGAGTGAAATGATCAGGGCTGAATGTACAGGGACAAACTTTTTAGTAGGGCGTGTTGCAGTAGGACAAGGGGTGATGGTTGTAAACTAAAAGTGGGTTGACTTAAATTAGATAAAAGGAAGAAAATTTTTACAGTGAGGGTGACGAGACACTGGCACAGATTTCCCAGAGAGGTGGTGGATGCCCCATCCCTGGAAATGTGCAAGATTTCAACCTGATGTATTTGAAGCTGCCCCTGCTCATGGCAGGGGTGTTGAAGTGGGTGACTTGTAGCAGTCGCTTCCCTTCCAACCCAAACCATTCCATGATATACAGAAAAAACCCCAATTTGCATCCTCTTTATTCTTTGCCTTCCCATGTGCTGACCCCACACCTCGTAGTGTGGCTTGATGCTGGTCCTGCTTCTTGCACAGCAGTTTCACCAGCTGATCCCACGTGCAGGTTCTTGCTGCAGGAATCGCATGGTTCCCTCTCATGTCTTTAGAATCCTTTGCCTTCCCTTAGATGGTGTTTAATTAAATTTGTCAGGTAGGCAGCCTGGGATTGATACAGGAATGCAGGAATAGCCTCTGTTTTGGTCAGTGTCTGTTACCTATGAATATTGCTGCTTTATCCAGATTACAGGATGTTTATTTTAATTAATGGAATTATGTTTAATGTCATTGCCCCTCTTTCACTGCAGTGCAGTGCAGTGATCCATGGGTGTGTCAGGTCACTGGGGAAGTCATCCCAAATTGAACCTGTGGCACTGCTGGATGCGACAGAGGATGTTCCCTGGGGAGCCTTTCTCACACGATGCTGTTGAAGATGCCCTTGCAGAGAGCATTTCTGCAGCAGTGTTCCTGAGCCTGCAAGGAGTTAAGTCTAGGAAAACACATGTAGATGAAGGAGAAACTGTTTCATGTCCTTGATTATGTAAAAGATTTCTGTTATCTTATCGTTTTGTGGAAAGAATTTGGGCTAAAGTCAGGCCCTGGCATTCGGAGTTGCCTTTACTGATGTGAGGCTCCTCAAGCTGACAGACAAAGTGTGCTGTAGGCTTGTACTCAACAATTGTGCCTCAGTTTTTGATGATAACTTCTCTTCCCACATCTCTCAGAAAGCCTCTAAAGCTTAAGGCAGGGACTTGGACGAATGAAGTCTTTCCCATCACAGGAGACAGGTTTGTGACCACCTGAGGAACCTGAGTGTGCCTGAGTCCCTGTAACCCAACAAGATGGGTCTGAGGCCATCCCAGACTCCTGTTGAGGGGGCTCTGAGCAACCTGGTCTGGTGGAAGAGGTCCTTGCCCATGGCAGCGGGTGGAACTGGATGAGGTTTAGGGTCCCTTCCAGCCCAAACCATTCCATGATTTATGGTGCATCACTTGAAAGTTGAGCTGAGGTTCTGTGTCAGCTCCTCTCCTGTGAGGAGCTGAGGCCCTTGCTCCGGGATGGAGCCAGGGTGGCTGGGAAGCTCCGAAATTGGAATTTGACCCAGGAGTATCAGTAGTCACAGGCAACACCTTGAACTCCAGCTGGCGCTATCGGGCATCTTTCTCTACCCACAATGATATAATGTGATAAAACAAGGTATAAATCTTTTTTTGTGCATTGCTGAGTTTGCAGACTTGCTGTAATCTCAACTTCCCAAGCCTTCAGCATAAGGAACCTGTTGGGCTGTTTCTGTTACGTAGATACAAACATAAAGCACATCGATGCACGTGTGCCGCAGCACGCACAATTTCATGTATGTTCAGGCTTAGAAAACCACCTCTATTGTGGAGTCTGCCTGCTTTCCTCAAGCTCTCAGTGTTTCCCTGTGGCGGTTCCGGCAGAGCAGTCGCTGTGTGCCTGGCGGGGCAGCAGGATGAGCTGTGAGGAGCTGCCGTGTCCGGCCTGGGGTGCTTTGCTGACGCTGTTGCCTCTTTGCTTCACACGGAGCGCGTTTGACTCCAGTAAATGCAGAGCTGAGCAGAAGTGGGGAACTGCCCTGGGTGGGCATTCCCAGCCTGGCAGGTCCATGTGGGATCCACGTTGCCTGGTGGGACCACGGCGGGTCGGGAGGTATAAACAAAGGTGGATAAATGAAAAAGTGAGTTAAAAAGTGAATTACTGTTGTGCCCCCAAATGGTGCTGTAGTGTAAGGACTGCATGTCTCTGCTAGGTGTGTGAATATTTTCAAAATCAATCCATCAGTTATGATGCCAGGAGCCTGCTGTTGCCCCCTTGATAAATGCATCAACTTTTTTCTCATTTTTTCCCTTCTTTGAGCTTTATCACTAATTTGCTCCACGCCGAGGTTTTCCTCGGCCATGCACTGTTCTGCCCTGCTGAAGGTGCTCTTCTGAGGTGACACTTTGCTGTCTCTTCTCAGAACTCCACTATAAATAGGGTTTCTTCCAGCTACTCCTAAGGAAATCCCAGTGTACTGGGAGTAGGAAACTATTTGAGCAGGAATCAAACAAATGAGCAAATGTCAAAATATTTACTTGCATTGTTTGAACTATAAACTTTGCTTTTAAGTTACTGTCAGGGTGTGATTGTGCCCTTAAAATATGTGGTATTTATGATCCTTGTTAGAAGAGCAAACAGTGTTGTGTAAAAAAAGTCTCTGTCCCTCCTTCCTTCCTTCCCTCCACTACCTGGATCCAAGCCGTCAGGCAAATAAAAAATGGTTGAGACACTCGAAAAGGAGGAAGACATTTAGCTATTGCTAATGTTTATTTGTACTTTGACATTTACCTGCAGGAAAGAAGTTTCTCTTGTGCAGGGGATAAAGGGGAGTGACGTTTGCTGCTGGGAACAAGTCATAGTTGACAGCCCAAGAGGTTGAAAACTTTGCTGTGTTTACCCCTTAATTGTTTGGGGGGTGTTTTTTTCAAACTTTTAATTATTTATATAGATTATGTACACATGCACACACATTATCTGTTCATGGTGAGCTAAAACTCAGAAGTTCTCTCCTGGGAAGCAAGATTTGAACGTGTCAGGCTTTCAGAACCCACCTGGAGGAAGGTTTGGGCTCGCTGCTCTATTAATCCCATAATTAAACTGCTACAAGTTGCTGGAAATTGCCTCCCTGGCGTGATGGAAGTGACGATAACCAAGCAGTGAGAGGGAGCTCACAGGCAGCTTTGGCTGTTCTTATCTCTGCTCAGAGCAGCTTTTCAAGTGGTGATGGGAGCTCTGGCTTCCTCCGTGGGCTCAGGGCAGGAAGAGGCTTTTCCTGGGAGGAAGACACAGCTTCAGTGTACTTCTCTCCGGGAATTCAGCTGAACTGTTCCAGGCAGACACCAGTTCCTCATCCCTCCTGTGGCAGACTTTCTTTTCCAGTAGAAAGACAGACACAGCAGCAGGACTTCACAGTCTGATTCTCCCTTTCCTACTGAAATGCCGAAGAAGAGTAAATAAACCAAGTTTATTATCCAGGTGGGTCCTAAATCCCACATCCATGAAAACCAGGGGTTTGTTACTGGCTGGGAGTCTTAGCTAATGTAAAATCAGAGCAGCGTTTGGGTTCAGAGAAGGCCTCACCCTTGCTGCAGGGTGACAAACTGCAGAGGCCGGCACAGAGCCTGAGGAGTTTGTTACAGGATGCACCAGGAACTGCCATGCTGGGCACACAGTGCCCATTTCCTGGGCTTGAGCTCACTGGAAAACTCATGCCATAAATAAAAATTAAACCTGATGAGGCAAACTAAAATCCATTTAGGAGGCAGGAAATGTTCCACAGTAATGAAGTTTGTGTTGTGAAGCCTGAAGACCCTGTAGATCCTCTGCACTTATGCAGGGCTGGATATTGGAAATAGAAATGTGCTGACAACTGTTTCCTAATAGATGTTTAAGTATGAAGAAATAATCTCCCCTCCTGCCACAACAGCTTGTAGGAATACTGTTTCCCTTCTGGTGTCATTCCACCCTCTGAGCATCAGTACAATGGGTGGCTTATCTTCATTAATCAGAGTATGAACAACTTCTGGCACACGTGAGTCTGAGCTTCCAGGCTGCTGGAGTTTCTCTGGGGCTGCCAAGGGAATGCTACCAAAGGGGCAGGTGTGGTGGTGGGAGAGGAAGGGTGATTCAGGATTACTCCATAAGCCTGGAAACCCGAAGGTCAAGCTCATCTCTGCTCTTTTTCCTTGGCTTAACATCATTGCCCTTGTTTCCCGGCTGGAAAATGCAGTCCTTGCCCTTTCTTGTGGGAATGGATAAGCAAGCAGGAACAGATAAAAAAATTACACCATTTTCTGATGCTGACAATAACAGAAGCTCAGGGAGTTAAGAGCTGCCTTTGAAATTATGGGAAATAATACATCATGAACATTTGAGGGTGAAGTCGACCTCTCCAACCGATTTGAACGTGTCGCAATCCCGTCCGAACAGAGAGCTCCGAGGCTGAATCAGAGAGGGAAGGGACTTACACGGGAAGCCCCAGGAACAGTGAGAGGGGGGTGCTGTGACAGCTGCCCTGGGCACGAGTTGGGCCGTGCTCAGCAAGGGCTGGGGCTCCAGGGCTCTGTGCAGCTCCGTGCTGGCTCTCCAGGCGCAGGGAGGACACTCACAGGATGCTGACACAGCTGCGCTGAGTTGCTGAGCCCCTCCTGGGCTGAACGAGGCCTGGCTCAAGGCCGTGGGGTTTGGGAGGGCTTTGTGTGGGGCTTTGGCAGGGAGCATGGAGACACTGGGAGGGGGGCGTGCACTTACTGGGAGAGCAGGGATGCGGTTTCGTGCATGACCTCAAAAAGAGAAGTGTGATGCTCAGCAGTAACCACTGCAGCAGTCATGCCCCAGCCCCGGCGGGTGTCTGGGTGAAACATCCCTCGGCTGCCCCAGCCCTGGGCCCTTGGTCTGTCGGTCAGAAGCTTTTCCAGTAACTCCTGTGATCTTCCACTTGCACAGCAGGAAAGGGAGAGGAAGGATGTCCTGGCTCCTCTGCTACAGCAGCGCCCTGGGAAGGCAGAGTCACTGTTCAGCGGGATGAAAGGCACGGCTGAGCTGCACTTCCCGCCCCCACCTGCTCCAGGTGCCTCCGAGCTCCACACGGGGCTGATAGCAAACAAACCAGGAGAACTCTGCAATAGATAAGGTGAGACAGCCCTTTCCTTCTGCCCAGTGCAGCGTTCCAGGGCTCAGGTGGCTGCTGGGGCACGTGGCAGGGGCTGAGCTGGTGGGAAGGGCGAGTTTAGAGGGTGAACAGGGTGACGCCGCTGTGGGATCGGTGCGGACACTGAACTGGGTGCAGCAATCACCAGGGGAACACTAAAGCCAAAATCTCTGACAGACCTCGAGCAGCAGCTCAGCAGAGTCCCTGGCTGGCTGTAGCACAGGCTTTGGGAATTGGAGCTGCTCCCTGACTCAGTGGTCAAGCAAAGGATTTTATGTATTTATTTTATTTTAAATTCAAACTTTCAACATAACTTTTCTTTTTTAAAAAAATTAGGGGGGAAAAAAACCCCAAGCCCCAAAAACTTTGCCCTTCAGGTGAGGATACTGTAGCAGCTGCGTTTCTTTATGACACAGAGACACCCCTCTGAGAAGAAAATAATGGTCCTGGGTAAGAGTGCCTCAGCAGCTTTGGGAACCACTCAGAATTAGTTTGTGATTCCTGGGGCTCTGTGCAACATTCATTAAAGCTCAGGGGCAGGTGCAAAGACCCATGAACAAAAGAGAAATTGAAGCTGAGTTGCACCTTCAAGCCTGCCAGCTGGTTTATCTACCACTCCTCGTGCCTGCTCAGTTTAATCCTAACGTTACTGAAGCCTCTCCTGGTGTTCTTTTTTTGGCCAGTTGGAAGTAGCAGCACGTAGTTATGGCCCAGTGGAAAATAATCTTTCCTGGCAGTTCCCTTGAGTAAGAACACATCTGAGCATTTGGTGACGTAGTCAGGGATGCACTGAGGACTTTTCAGGGAAGGCATTTCCTCCTCTGGGAGGAGTCACCTCACATGGGAAGAGAAGCCCCGTTCTGGGGGAAGAAAAAAGACCAGACAAAAAACACACGAGACAAGGGTGTGTTCCCTTGGAAGGGTTTGGCTCCATCCAGTCTAAGGACCCTCCTTACCTCAGAGGAAAATATATTTATAGTTTGGGAGTCAATGCCAGGATGAAGACTTGTCTCCCTTTGCCTCTATGGGATGCAGGAATTATCTGAAAGTAAGAGCAGGTGGAGGGCTGATGAATTAAAGGCCTCCTCTCATTGAAAAGGTTGTCAGAGTCCCTCGGGAGGCAGCACTGGAAGGCAAAGGAGTTCAGGAAGGCTGGATGTGTTTTTAAGAAGGAAATTTTAAAGGCATAGGAGCAGATGATGCCACATGCCAAAAAATGTGCCAGCAGGGAAGGAGACCAGCCAGGCTGAACAGGGAGCTTTGGCTGGAACTCGGGGGAAAAAGGAGCATATGACCTCTGGAAGAAGGGGCAGGTGACTCAGGAGGAATACAAGGGTATCATGGTTATGTAGGGCTAAAGCTTAACTGGAACTTAATCTGGCTGCTGCTGTAAAAGCCAAAAAAAAAAAAAGTTTCTATAAATACATCAGCCACAACAGGAGGGCTGAGAAGAATCTTCATCCTTTATTGGATGCAGGAGGAAACAGTGACAAAGGATGAGGAGAAGGCTGAGGTACTCACTGCCCTCTGTGCCTCAGTCTGTAGTGGCAAGACCAGTTGCTCTCTGGGTACCCATCTCCTGAGACAGGGATGGGGAGCAGAAGGAAGGCCTCATGTCCAAGGGAAAATGGTCAGCGAGCTGCTACAGCACTTGGACACACACCAGTCCATGGGGCTGCTGGGATCCACCCATTGTTGCCATGGGAGGTGGTGAAGTGCTCATGGAGCCACCTTGCATCATCATTTACCAGCAGTCCTGGCTAAGCGGGGAGGTCCTAGTTGTAAATTGCCAAATGTGATGCCCATCTACAAGAAGGGCTGGAAGCAAAATCCTTGGAACTACAGGCTGGTCAGCCTGACCTCAGTGCCAGGGAAGGTCACGGAGCAGATCCCCAGTGCCATCATGCAGCACGTGCAGGACAACCATGGGATCAGGCCCAGGCAGCAGGGGCTTGTGAAAGGCAGGTGCTACCTGACCAACCTGAAATCCTTCTACAGCCCACCTGGGGATGAGGAGAAGGCTGTGGATGTGGCTCCCTGGACTTCAGCAAAGCTTTTGACACCATCTCCCAGAGCCCTCTCCTGGAAAAGCCGTCAGCCCACGGCTTGGACAAGTGCTCTCGTGGCTGGGTTAATGCTCCCAGGCCCAGGGAGTGGTGGGGAATTGTGCTGGATCCAGGTGGCGTCCAGTCACTGTGGTGTCACCCAGGGCTCAGCGCTGGGGCCAGCCCTGGTTAACACCATTATTGATGACTTGGACAGGGCAATCAAGGGAGTTTGCTGGCACCATGGAGTTGGGTGCGAGTGTTGTTCTGCCAGGAGGGCAGGAAGGCTTTGCAGAGGGATTGGGACAGGCTGGATTGATGGCCAAGGGAATGAGATTCAACAACACCAAGTGCCAGGTCCTGCCCTTCGGTCACAACAACCCCGTGGATCCCTCCAGGCTGGGGGATGAGTGGCTAGAAAAGTGGCCAGTGGAAAGGGAGCGGGGCGCCTGGGATGGGCCACTCTGCCCTCCCTGGGCTGAGCTGTCCCCGTTCTGCCTCCCTGCTCCGGCCCTTTGCTTGTAGCTGCCTCCAGAGCAATTGCACTGGAGCCACTGGAGCAGGTGCTGCTGTGCCTGAGCTGTGCTTCCCTGGCTCCCACTCTGCCAGCCAAGGAAGGGCTGTGATGTTTTGGGTTGACCTACACAACACTTTGAGTGTGTTCAGCAGAGCTGTAAGTTACTCTCTGCTCAGGCCCAAACAGGACTGAAAACCTGCCCAAGTTGCTGGGTTAAAGCTACCACCTCCCTTCAGCCTCCAGCCTTCCCTGATCCCTCTATGGATAACATTTTCTGAAGTTGTCTGTTCTAAAGGGAGAAACCAAATTCTGTGTGTGTGTGTGTATGAAACAGGAGTCAAAACATCAAAAGCTTCATCCCCAAGCTGCAGCCACTTGAAAGGCTGCAGGTGCTGGGCAGCTGTGAGGCTTCACCTCCAGCACAGGTGAGGCACTGGAACCTCCTTTAAGTTTCAGTACAGATTGAGCCAAGTTAAATTCTCTCCCTCTGGCTCCAGGCTGGAGCTGGACACAATTACAAAAGGCCACCTGCCCTGCCCTGGCTGAGACTTGTAGCTGAGCCCTGAGGCAGCCCTGGAGAGCTTGGAGACAAGGCTGCTGCACCTGCTGAGGCTTTTTGGCTACCACCACATCCAGCCTCAGGGATAGAAAAGTAGCTCAAGCAAATGGGAAGTATTTCTTTTTGCTAGAGTGATTTCTATTCTCTGTTTTATGACACATGATGTTTGGACGAATGCTCAATAACACCTGAATACTTATAAAGAAATCCTTCTCCAAAACACAGAAAGGCAGCAGAGATGCACATGCTTAGAAGGGATGGGTAGGAATGTTCTCTGACAGGGAACTTTGACCTGTGCAACAAGGAAGACTTCCACACTCAGCAGGACCACACTCACTCGTGGTTAACAGCCTTGGAAACAAAGATGTTATTTTTCTTTCACATATAAAATGTTCCTCTTGGAAAGGTCATTTTAATAATGCAAAACATTGTGAGAGAGGGGCTTTTGTCTAATTCAAACACTGTTCAGGATGTATTTCATTCCAGCAAGGACCCTGATCACAGCTGCTGAAGCCCAGCAGTGAGAATACACATCTCTTGTCAGACACAATCTTTTTTTTTTTTTGTCCTTCCTCCATCACCTGGCATGACAGGGTTGGGCTCTGGCTCACACACATCCACAGTTGCAAAATGAAAGGTTATTAAACCTATATTAGCCATTAAGAAAAAATCACCTCCCTCCTCCAAGAAAGAGTCATGCTACTGGGTGGCAAAGAACACAATGGCACCTCCCATCAGCCATCATTTCATTGCGTTTATTCTAGTTTAATAGATGATTTATCAGATTTGTGCAAGACAGTTACCTCTAGCACAAAGGGGAAGAAAGTAAAATCACAGCAACATATACACACAAAACAAGATACACAAAATAGAGCTAAATTTATATACAGGTTATTAGCAGCTAGGCTTAACTTCATTTAGTACATGGCTTTACTCACTACAGTTTTAGGCACAGAATAATTTATCTGCTATGATGAAGGGCCACAATGAATACCTCATTCCAGGTCCTCCCTGGGCAGAAACTGCTTTACCTAATGGAGATCTAACTCTCACTTCCCACCAATTGAGGACACAGCCCTGCACAAAGGATGAGAGAACATGATCCAGCTAATTCAGCATACAGCAACTTTAGATATTAAACATCTGAGGTTTTTTTAAGTAGGGTGACATTACAGAGTTATTGAACTGACTGAATTTCAGTGAAAGGTTGTCAGGGTTTTTTCCCCCCCATTTGCTTAGCATGGACTCTCAGCTGTAAACAACTCAAAGAAGAGCTGGCAAGAAATGATTAGATGTGGAGATTGCTTCATACGCACTTCACATTCATAATGAAGAATTTGCTTTACCAGGATTTAAAAGCACAAAGGCCATGAAACATTTAAACTTACTTATCAGATTATGTTAATAAATTATGATGCATCATCCACATGTCGGCCTCCATTCCAGCCTGCACTGCAGCACGTGCTTGGGTGTATTTTATGGGATCCCTTGTCTTTCTGATTAGGACTACAGACTCAGAGCCCAGCAGAACAAGCCTGTGCTTTACTTGCAGCACACAAGCAGCCTTTTTTGTTTCAGCAGCACCTCTCACGTTTGATTATGCATGCCCAAGTGCTCTGCAAGCCCAGGAATGGCCGCATATTTTAATTACTGATTGCTTATATATAGAAAGCCTGTCACAATGTGGAACATGATCACTTACCCAGTGAAAAGGCTGAAAAGAGTAACTACATAACAGAACCAGCCAGATACCGTAACAACACAATTAAAATTTAAGCAGCAAGAGGATAATTAAAAAAAAAAACAAACCCTTAACTTATGAGACAGGTTGAAAAGGACAAAAAGGTTTTTCCTTCACGCAGCTTCGTTTACAAGCACAGCTCAGCAAGTTTGAAATACTTTATCACAAGAACTACAAACTTGTTTATCACAGTTACGTCAGAGCTCCTCGCCAAAGGGTGTGTCAGTTTCTGCTGCAGCCACCCCTCCTCTTCTCCAAGGTTTATTGCTCAGCTACTTGGGAGGAGTGGGTTGGTCGAGGCTTTAGAAAGTGCAGAGAGTAAGTCAGTTTTTCCCTTTAAAAAAAATCCAAAACACCAAGAAATCAAACATGAAGGAATAACAACAAAAAATTTGAGAGTTTGGCATTTGATTTTAAAGTGGCTATTCTTGATGTTTTCAGGTAATACAAAAAGGGAAGGAATTTCAATGTGGAAGGGCAGCTCTGCCATATTAAAAAAACCCCCCATACTAACACACAAATATATTTTGGAACCATCTTTACCAGCTTGTCTATTGAACAAAGGCAAAATACCACCAACTTGGACCATTCAGGAATGATGTGCTCTTACATGCAGCTTTCCTGAAACTCCACTTAGCCTGCAAGAATTTTGGCTGTAACTTCTGTTATGCATTGGCAGGGCAGAATCAAATAAGGCTGTGAACAGATTATTAGGGCTGTCAAACTACAGGAAGACCAATGACAGTTTTAGAAGTAACAGAACTTATAATTTGTGTAGTACAGCTACTGTTCAAAAAGTAACAGCTCCTTCCCAGGAACCCCCGACGTAAAACACAAGACTTTTGACATACAGGTCTCGCTTTTGGTACAAAGTTAACTTGTTCCTATGGCTTCTCTGATGTGAGATCCTCCCTGGGACAGAGCAGTTGGGGTCACAGATTGTCAGGAGACTCTTTGGCTGTCAGTGTGAAATCTGGTGCTTGGTACATATCCTTGAGGCTTTCCTGGTGCCTTTCCCTGGACATGTGGGTTGCTCAGGAGTGACCAAGAAGCAGGTGGCTGGGAAGGGAGAGGAGACTCCAGGTGCAGCAGCAGAGTGAGGCAGTCACCCTTCAAAGCCCAGGCTGCTCTGTCCAGAAGAAGGTTGAAACAGAACCCACCCTGTTCACAGTTCTGAGTCAAGTGCAGAGTGAGGGAGCAGAAGACGCCACCACTGGCAGGGAAAGAAGCCAAGCCAGATAACACAGACAACAAAAAGTCACGGAAGGGTGTCACACTGTCAGAAATTTCAGCTGTGACATTATTTCGAGCTCACATGGACAGACAGACACATGTGGGCAGGACAGATGGAGCTCTTGGTTTTGGCTTCAGAAAGAGCAAAAGCAAGATTTGCCATTCAGTTTGCTATGTACAACAATACTGCACTGTACACTTCATTAACGAGATGCTGCCTGCTACAGTCCAGCATTAATTAAATAAAATTCCTCTTAGTCACAAAGAGCAACAGATGAGTATCTCTGTAGGACGGAGAGCCAAAACCCATTGCTGTACACGACCCTACATGGTGCTAGTCCTCCTGGGATAAACACAAGTGGCCATTCCACAGTGCCTAGTACCTCCCTGGCTTGCCTGAAGCAGAGAACTCTCCCTTTTTTCTTCCAATCCACTTGATCCCAATCCTGTTGGGATTGTTCTAGCACAAAGCCATGCTATGAGTTTCCCCCCACTGCCACAACGTTCCCACCCAAGTTACACAGTCTCTTTCAGCAGTCCCAGTTTCCGGAGTGCCTCTCTCCTGGCTTCTTCAGTTGAGCCACGGCCAGAAAACTTCACCGTTATCCCTTGGGATCGAAATCCTGAAGGTCTAGGCAGCGAACCCGACCTCCTCCTCATGTCCAGGCTTACACCAGGTTGTTTATAGTCATTACAACTCTTTTCTGTGTTCTGCTGGGCGCTGCTGACTTTGTTAGTGGCAAGAGCCACCTCTGGTTTGATTGTTACGGTTTTGCCCATAGGAAGGAAAGGGCTGGGCTCGCTTTTTAAAATCTCATGGATGTTTTGATATCCATTGGTAACAGCCTCAGCCTGCTTGGGCTGCACATCAAGCTGCTGAGTGCTTGTGGCATGGTCCACTTGGTCCTGAGCTGGCTTTCCCTTAACTAGGCCTAGTTTTGTCAGGGCTTCATAGCGTGTTTGCTCAGAGGAGAGATCCCGTAAGGAAGAGCTTCTGTTACGTGACAAGAAATCATTTTTGTGCAGCTTCTCCTCCAGTTCAGCTGCCAGAAGAGCTCCCCCATTGATGTTGGCCAGCACCTGAGCCCGCCGCTCCTGGACATTAACCGCTGCTTTGGAAATTGTCTCGCTGAATTCCTTGCCACTGACATTTGTTATGTTGATGTTGCTTGGGAACCGGTGCAGTTTGGGGGCAGGGGCAGGAGGGTGCTTGGGTGCTGTGGAATAATCACCGTTGGCTACCGATACTTTCTTCCTGTCAGAACTCCCTTCCTTGAGGGCACCGGAGAAGCGCGCCCGGCTCTCCGCCTGCTGCTCAGAGATCTTCTGGGCCACGATGAGAGGAGTGGGGATGGAACGGAGCAACTTCGGATGCTGCACTGGAGGAGGGGGTGGAGGAGGAAGAGGAAGTGTCTCTGACACTGTTGGTGGTGGTGCAGGGGGGTGTGGGGGAAGGTCAGCAGGTACAGCTGGCTGAGGGCTCTCAGCTCTCCGGGTGGCATCCAACACTAAAAGGCAAAGCAGCAGAGATGTCATTAAGTCTTCACACAGCAGAATGCACAACCTTCTTTTAGCATCATTTCTCCCCCCTCCCTACCTTTCCAACTCAACCTCAGCCCACACAGCCAGAAGAAACTGTAACTGAATTCCCCAGCAATGGCATCTCATAAGCAATGCTATAGCTCAAATCACCACGTTTTCAGTGTGTTGCTACCACAGGCCTCTCTCTGCCTCTCATTCAGTCTGCGTGTTGCTTCACTGTGCTTCAATGGCTGCTCTTTCATAAGAGTTTTGCAGTTCTTATTTTTTATTAAAACAGCCAGGAGAGGACACATTACATCCCACTGTGTGTACTAGCTGATAGATTCATTCTCCAAACACAGAGAGAACACACTACAGGGTGACAAAAACAACATGCCATATGCTATCTTGTCACAAACTCACTGACAGGATCGTGTGCCTTTCAGTCCCACACAAAGTAACAGTGAAAACAATCTACTATCTTAAAACTCTTGGAGAAAATCTTAAGAAGTCTTAGAGAAAAGCAGAGCGTGAACAGTTGGTGAATACTGTCTGCCTTGTTGCAATGACTGTGCACAACAGTGACAACTCAGTCTCCAGGCAGAGGACCCAGAGGGCACACCAAAAGCTTCATCAGATGCATGACCCCCGTGAGGGAGGAGGAAAAATTACAAAAAAGTTACAGTAGCAGCAAAAATTTCAAAAACCCCACGGCAAATTAAAATCACAGTCCTTAGAGCTCCTAATGTGTAACAAATTTATCTTGAGGTAGTAAGGAAAGTACAGAATTCCTTTAGCTGTTTCTAAGGAGAACTGGAATAGGTCAGGGCTTGATCAAAGGGAAAACCTACACTTGCAAGAAACACAACTACCTGGATCTGTATCTCTGCTGGAAGGGCCTTCATGGTCACTGCTCTCAGGTGTTGACTGTACTAAGTCAATGATATCTTCAGTCTCTGAATGACTGGACACATTTTCTTCTGTTGACCTTGGGGATTGACAATGGATGCCACTGTCACGCAGGGCCATCTCCTCCAAGTCATCTTCTAAGGCATCTATGGTTTCCTCAAAGAACATGAGAACATCCTGTTCTTCATGAGTTAAGTATTTCAAACTTTCATCATCCTATGGGGAAAAAAGAAAAAAAAAAAAACCAGAAAGGTTAACACCTTCCCAAAGGGACATTTAGACATTAAAATGCTAGAGGACAAAAAAAAAAAAGAAAAAAACCAAAAGCACAGCAACTGGTACTATATCCTTTAGTTTAGCAAAGAAGTCTTCTTTTGAGTGGTACAGAACAAATTGCTAAAAGATCATAAAAGCTATAAAAGCTACTAAAAAAAAAGGGGGGGCAAAAAAAAAAAAAAGAAGCCCTGCACCCACCAGTGCCTTTGCAAGGGTTAGGGCGGCTTCTTCTGGTTCCAAACTGGGGTAAACTGTGTTCTGTGTCAGACTCAGGGACAAGGCTTGGGGAACAACATGGGAGAGAAAGGGTGCACTCAGGACAGTCCCAGAAACAGGTTGATTCCCTTTTTGGTCTAGTCCAAAGTGGGACTTGGCTTCTAGAAGCAAAGCTCGAGCTGAGAAGTGTCTCTACCATCACAAACTATAAATTATCCAGAGTTACATGACAGATTACAAAGAAGTAATGGTAAGGAAGGAGCAGGTTCCTAAAGATTTGACCTTTGAGTTACAGAAAGGAAAACCCAAGAATAAATATGAAGATGTTCCCTAGTAGTATACTGCCTTAGGCTATTTTCCTCAGCAGGAAACAATCCTGTAGACCACAGAAGTGATAAATAATCACTTGGATTATCCAGGCTTCATTTTCTCTGAGTCACTGCTCTTGATTAACTTGATTAACACATTATCACTACGAGAAGCTGGGCAGCAATGCACTAACTCTTTTCCCTCCACCCTGGGAAACACTCACTTTTCCAGAAGCTTGGAGATGACGAAGAATGATTAAGAAAGGTACTGCATTAAGACAATGGACACAGGAAAGACATTTCCCAAGAGAACTGTGTAAGGTCTGGAATATAAGTATATGCTGTTGAAAAGCAAGAGCTGTTTTCCCTTTTCTGGATTGAATTTCTCCCCTGCAAAGCATATACTGGAAACTTTGCTGTCAGTAACTTACCAAGAAGCACCAAGGACACCTCACTGCACGTGCAGATGGTAAACAGGCTACTTCTCAGTGGAGGGCTGGGAGAATTTGGGTAAATACATAAAGGTATGCAGTCCAAATATCCACATTCTTGCTAGGGCAGCACAACTTGCTTCAAACTCACCGCACCTGTTACTCATCTTACGTTAGATTAGACTAAAAAAACCTGTGTGCAGCTCTACCTGTTAACTCCTTGCACAAAGCTTTTATCCCCATTCTCAGCATTAAAAATGAGAACAACGTAGCTCTGTAGAAAAGTAATGCCTATAGATTAAGAAATATAATGTACTGCACTGTACCCAGAGGCAGTTGGCCTCCAAACACTCAGAATCTAGAGATGAGAAAAGAAATGCTTTGGGGCTCTTAGCTGCCTTCTCCTGTGTGGCCAGTAGAACATTTGGTGGGTGGGAAAGATGTACTGAGGTGTGGTTATTTTTAACTTAGTCGTACTACCCATAGTGTACTGTCAGAATAAGTAACTTATTTCAGCTTGTAGAAAAACAGCTACAAAAGCTGAAATTTGGATGCCATTTGCCACTGCCCGTTTAAAAGATGAACTTCAAAGGCTGATGCATTCCACAGCTCGCATCCACCACATGTCAGTTTTCAAAGGCCAAGGAAAGTCTTACAGCTGCACTTGAAAAGCAAGAGACAGACAAGCCTTCCTTTTTTTTTCGGTTGGTTTTTTTTTTTTCCTAATGGATGTTGCAATCTCCTTCCTTCCCCACCCAAATACTCATAGGGCTGCTATGTCTAGCAGGCGAGAGAATGACAGGAAAGGAGCCCTTGTTAGGTAGCTCTGAGCTGGAGCTGAACAGGACTCCAAGAACCTTTTGTTGAGGGTGCACTCATTGCAAGAGCCAGACTTACACAGGCAAAGGAAAAGAAGAAGGGCTTGTGTTTAAGAAGTTCATAGTGGCAACAAATCTAGAGCGTGGTACAGGAATTACTGCACCACACTATGCACCAAAAAAAG
>WEIT01003017.1:106274-122294 GCA_013389985.1 Dryoscopus gambensis | reverse complement strand
GTACTCCCATGTGAGCTTAACTTGTTTGATCAAGAGCTGAGCAAAGAATAAAGCAAGGAAGCAAAGACTTCCAGAAGCACTTCCTTCCATCCTTTTCTGTGCTGTAAGACTGAGCATTTTTCCATGCCAGGTAAGATTTGCAGGAGACCTTTGCCTGATTTAACCATCTCTCATGGATCTTGCTGAAATGAGCAGTGTCCCTTTAGGTGAAGGATCTAAATTGAGTAACCATCCTTTTGTAAACACATTTGTAATGAATGGCATACCAAGATGTGAAAGGCCAGCCTCATCTCTGTTAGCACTTCGATCTGTTTCCTCGTGCAGTTTCCCTTAGGGATGATCAATGTCACATTTCATCAGAAAAAAAAAAAAAAAACAAAAAACAAAACCAAAAACCAAAACAAACCAAAACCAACAGCTCTGGAGAGCAGGCAGTGTTAGGTCAGGGCACTGTACTGAGACACAAGGCATCCAGTCTGGAGAGAAACTCCCTCAGGCAAGGCATGTTTCAGTTTGCCAGCCAAGGAAACAATCCCATTTTAGACACACAATCACAGTGGAAAGAAAACCTACTCAGGCTGGTCAAATCAAAGGAGCTCAGAGATGTCAAGCAAGCAGCGACTTGCTTTATTCCCACCTTCATTATTTGTATTATAGTAAAGACTTCAGAAAGATGGGAGGAACTTTTGTAACTTAACAGGTACCAGTTTTAACTAAGGTTACCAAGTCTATTTGCAATTAGTTCATTTTCCATATATTCCAAGCATTGGAACAGTTAATATTATTTCCAGACTGGTTCTCCAGGCCTCCTTTCTTTTTGATGAATCTGTGTTTTTTAATAGTCAAAGAGAAGTCTTTTCAGCTACTTGAGTTATTCACCTCATAGTTTCCATCTACTCCCTACTCTTGATACACAAACACACCTCCCTAAACTAAATCTCACGTGCACCTAACACTGCAAACTTTAAAACTACTGTCAAAAGATGGTCTGAATTTGAAACTTGATAATTGTGCCTCATCTTAAAATTACATTAAATTAGGAGGATTAAAAAGACTGCTTGGACAGGAGACATTTGGGATGCAAACAGCTGAAATAGCTGAGTATGCTCAGCTGGCATTAATATTTTAGATCTCTGTGCAGCCAAACATTTCCTGCTTACGCCAAACAGGAAAGAGTCTGTTATAACACTGGTATAAAAGAGGGGGAAAAAAGAAATAAGAGAAAGAAAAGAAAAATAGAATCTGTTTCATAAAAAAGAATCCTTGATTCCTTTCCTCCCTGTTCAAAACAATGACTTAATATCCAGAGGCCCACAGTTTTTCATATGTATCTTAAGAAATTCTGAACATCATATCCTGATCTAAAATCCTAAGACCAGCACAGCTTTGACACAAATAGACCAGCACAGGAAATCCCAAGACATCTGCAGTGCTAAAAAAAAAAAAAAAAAAACAACACCAAAAAACCAAACCCCAAACACTTCTAAAACTGCTAAGGAACCAAACCTCAATTAGCAAAATACCAGGAGAATGCCAGATTCAACTGATTCATCAATCAATCACTTGACAGCGCCAAAGAATTAATAGGCACAATTCCATGCGAGAGAAGTGACTGGATGCTTCTCAAAAGAACCATGAAGGGAGCAAACTATTCTAGTATGAAGTACAAAGGCCAGTGTAGCACCACTTGGGCCACAGTGTGTTAATAACAAGGCAGTTCTGCTTGTTAGAAGGGGTGAAAAGGAAAGCCCTGCGTGCAGGAACTGTTTTAGAACAGGTATAAAAGCTTTAGCACAGAAGAAGAAGTCAAGTACCTCTGACTAGATTTAAAGAAAAGGGAAATGGAATGGACTGTACTGCTGTGTTACTGAAGCTGGAAGCAAGTGAATTACAGCTAGGAACAGGAACTACTACCCAGGATCACACCAAAAAGCCCATTTAGCTCAGCAGCTTTCAGCAGCTACGAACACACAGCACAAGGGAGAGAGGCTGGGGGGGCTGTTGCTGTATATTGGATGGATATATCTTTTTCTCCCCTAAATCCTTCCAGTTCCCAGCAATACATGGCCTAAGGACTTCCCAGATGCATCTGCATCTGTGTATTTAATGGCCCTTAATGAGCTTTTCTAGCATGAATTCGTCTTATTGTTTGAGCCATGGAAATGACTGGCATTCACAGCATTCTGTGGCAGGGTGTAATTGTGCGCTGTGTCAAAAAGTGCTCCCTCTACAGCCTACTCTCTGATGGTTTTGGTAATACCATTTCATTTGGTGAAGAAGACTATAATATTGAGTGTTGTTTTCTTCAGTTTACGAGCATAATTGTACCTGTGTGCTTCATAATAGGTAGCAAAGAATATAATCAATAGGTCCTAAGTAAGGAAACAAATTATCTACAAGTACTTAAAAGATAAATTAGATGAGCTAAAGCCATAAACTGACTAAATTACTACTAACCTACTTTTAAAGAAAGCAAGCTGAACATCTACTTAAACCCTGAAGACATCTCTTTGATAAACAAAATTAGGCTGATCAGCTCATAGACATTAAAGGGAAAAAGAAATTGTGTTAGAACAACATTGAGAAAATGGAGGAGACACTTCAAGCAAAATCCACTAAATCGTTTTCATAAAAAATCAAATAATTTCATAGCAAGCTCATTTCTCATGAGAAGGCTGCTGACTTGACCAATAGGTGCAAGCACAAGATGTTACATACCTTGATTTGAAGCCTTTATGACATGGCCCCCAAAAATGCACTCTCAGATGAACTAAAAAATGATGCTGAGATGAAGTTACTGCAAGGTACCTGCACAATCTATGGTTCTGTCAGTTTAAGTGCCACAAAGAGGGAAAAAAAAATCTGCTGTTCAGGGATGCAGATCTCATTCTGGGATATATTAACCAAGGTGATGACATGACAGCACATCCTCATTCCAAACACCGAGTTCAGACTGAGTTGCTGAACTTTGGAAAGGATGCAGCCAAGCTGGACAGGGTCCAGAACAAAGCACGGAGGGCTGCGAGTTAAGCTGCACAGGAAGGCTCAAATAATGGAGCATGTTATATTTAAAATAGGAGAGAATGAAAGGGTGGTGGGCAGATGCAGCCCTGTGTGTATTTTAATATATAAAAAGTTGACCACCCATATAATCACAACAAATCTTCTCTACCTGCACTGATGGTGAGACAGAAGTTGGCTTTCACCTTACAGAAACTCTAATGCAAGTATTCCGTGAAAAGTAATGGAGTATACAAAGAAAACACTCTGGAAGTTCAGGAATGCTTATCAGTGTGGTTTAAAGAGCAGACTTCTCCACCTGCTGGAATAATCTGTTTTCCAGATCCTGCTTTGATGCAGAATGATGCAGTTTGTGCATAGAGCCCAAACTGCCTTCAGGATCTATATTCTCACTAGCACATTTTACAGTAAGATCATTCCTTGCTAGGAGTCAGGCTCTTATTTTTTCCAAGGCATACTGCTTCCAGGTCATACTAACATCAGTTTAAAGTGGATGGAGCATAGCATAGCTCTCTCCACACCCTGTACAGAAGGGCTTCCACCTGCCCCAAGGCAGCTGTATCCATACAATGCAAACAGTCAAAAATTCTTCTCATTTTTTGTGTATTGTTATTTGGCAAAGTCCTTGGACACAGCGAAAGGTCTTGTGGTATGGTAAAGCCTGTGCAGTATCAGTGTCAAGGGGGAAAAACACATTAATTTTATGAAAGGAGTCTTTCTCAGGACTTCCCCTTGAATGTACCTGAAATGCAACTCAGCATCACAAGACTCATTCAAACGGTGAGGAAAAAAGGTGGCAATGGGCTAACAGACATGTGATCTGTCCTTTTCCAGAACCCCTGAATCCACACTGGATTCCCAGTGGATTCTCGTCAGAAAGGTTGGGATAAGGAGATACTAGCATGGTGCACTTAGAATGCCAGGTCTGTTGCACTTGATTTATGTGTACTGATCCAAAATGGATAAGGATCATAATAATGAATTTTTAGGCTATGAAAGACACCATAACTACAAAACAACCAGGTCACCCCTGAGTTAAATGGCTGAGTGTGTGAAACAAAACACTGAGCCAGCTCAGACGACTCACAGCATACTTGCTCCTCATGTTTACGTAACCAATGTTCAGAATGTCACCTGTACTATACAAGGGATCCAGGAGTGACAAATCATCTTCAGTAATTGGCTATCAAGTCTTATTAGAGCCAGAGAGAGAGCTTGTTTGAAAAAATAACAATCAGAACAGGCAAAATGTCTTTTTTAGAGTCACGGCCTCTCCCAGTTTAAGCCATCTGATTAGTGATCAAACAAAATAGTCACTTGAACAAATTATGGAGGTCACCACTGCCCCAAAAAGAGTGGTGGTGAACTGTGGTATTAACCACGGATCTGTCTGATCCAAAGGCAAAAATATAAAGTAAAAAATACTGTGTGATCCACCAAGAATAACAAGAACTCACTATCCCTCAAAGCTAGCAGGCAGTGAGACATGTTTAGATACAGAAGATTAAGTACTGAAGTTATAGCAACAGATCCAAGGCATTGACATAGCTTATTATCAGTGCAGTTCCAATTAGCACAGCTCACTTCAGGTACAACCAGCACCTCTGCCATGGTTTTCACAGGTAGCACGATTGTCCTAGCACATTATTCACACATAGAAACTAAAGCAGTTACTCATGGCTGAGAATAGATACCCAGTCCAATTACAGAGAGAAGCACTGAAAGAAGGATTGGCTTTAAGAAGCTGGTCTGTGCCTATTCAGTCGGTGCAACAAGACAAATTGCTTCAAAAAAACCCCCAAGACCTAGTTTTATCTTCAAGTTAAGTGTCCTTAAATTGCCGCAATTGTATTTCATGGCAAGTTAATTCTTATACCACATGTCAGGGAGTGTAATTCCAGACTGGGTTTTGGAAGCTAGAATTGCCAAGAACAGAGAGTTTTTGTCTGCCCTCACCCTTGGGTAAGTGCAACTCATTCCATCCATTGAGAAAATACACTTTTCTCAAGTAGACGTATGGATACCTCTTTTTAACAAAGAAACCAAAATATATGTGCTAATTCATGTCCTCATATATAACAGCTTTTATGGTTTCAAACATTCATGTGAGATGAAGATATCAAGGCTTACGTTCCTCCCATCTCAACTCAAGTTGCTGTGATAGATATTCAGGTCTGGATTTATGCTGCCAAATCTATCATTTCTATGGAAATTGTCCTAAAAGTCAAGGCAGCACCTTGCTTTCCATTAAAAAAAAAAATCTGACTTGAAGGCCTGCAGTTGTCAGAGATTAAACTGAAAGCCTTGTGTAGGTAAGAGAAGCTGAGGAATCTGGCAAAATTAAACTGAAGTGAAAACAGCTGACTGGGAAGGATGCCACATAGAGAATTTAAGACCTTTTCAGCACCTGGAAATTGATATCCATCTCCTAGTCATTCCTTAACTGACAAGCAGTTCCCCAGCAAGCGTTGCCAGCACAGACTCACAGGATGCAGGACCAGCCAGGAGTCAGCCAAACCAGCTGTGAGCAGTCAGCGAAGGCTAAAGCCAGTCCAAGTGTTTGTCCCTACTATCACAACCCTGGTTTTGTTTGAATTCCACAGATGCAATACAAAGGTTATAGTCAGTGACTAATGCAATTTGACACTGAGAAGCGTAAGAGCCTGCTTTTCTACAATCAAGTAGGAAGAAACCTGCAGCAGTACGGGCCTGTCATAAAAAGCACTGTTACACTTCTTTCCTTTGCAATGCCATTACAAAACCCCCCAAAAATCAAAGCCAGCTCTGACCTTCCTTGCCATGTCTCTAGGTGAACAGACCCAGAAAAGTGATAAATGAAGGGGCAGTTAAGTCTTTAGTTGCTTCTGTTTCATGGTCCAGTGAAGGTCCAGTGTGCCTGAAAATACATCCCCTCTTTTCTCAGAATTGGTGTAGTAAGAAATTCTTTGTCTACACAAAGTTGTCTATCCCTTTCTTCTCATTAGGCCATCAAAGCTCCTGCATCTTCTGAACTTTTGTAATAAAACTACTGAAGCAGGAAGATAATGCTTCTAGGAGCATCTTCCAGCAATTAGGCAGAAAAGGCTAAATGTCCTTCATGTTCATTTTAACACAGACCCCTTCCCAAATTCAGAAACTGAAACTATGCCTCTGTTGAGAAGAGTTTATGTTGTCCAGCCTGTTACTCCACACATGCGAGCTGTCAGCCTTACTGGACATGCCACTTACTACACTGCTGGAAGAAAAATCATGGAAGGGGATCTGTGGCATCATAATTAAACTTGGTACACACTCTGCTGTCTTCATGCACAAACTTAAACAAGACAAACTAAAGGCTCTGTGAACTGCTGATTCACAGGTCTGATGGGAATTGCCTAAGCCTGCAGCCAACTTCTACTTCATCTATAAATTACTGCATTACAGAGTAGGAAGGGATTCCAATTCTAGCTGATGCATCATCATATGGGTTATCACATGGCAGGATCTAGTTGGACTAAGGGGATCTACATCATTTTCTGGCAGAGCAGACCCAGGATGAGACTGTACAAACCGACTGATTTATACATGGCTTTGTTATTCAATACTGATTTTTTCAAATGTCTAGTCTCATGCCTGCTACTGCAGCTAAGAACAAAACCTAAGGGAACATGATTGACTGTTACTGTGATAACCTGGGAAACTAGTGGTAATGAGCAAAATTAACTTGCAATTTATTTAAAATTAAGTTATAATTCTCTAGAAGTACTACTTCCACGATAACTCTCTAAAATACAACCAGCTTTCATAAAATAAACAATATACGTTAAATTCCTGAGTCCAAATGGTGCACTTGACCTCCCCCACCCTGATCCTTCGCACCTTTTTTCCTAGAACAGATCAGAAACAGTTAAGGAATTTAATTTTGTAATACTTGTTTTGTGTTTTAATTAGCAACACAAGCTGAAGGATACAGTGTCATATTAACAGTAAGTATTTTCAGCAGAAACAAAAAAAAAAGGGAACAGCTTTAGAATTGCCTCCAGGTGCCAGAAAACTCAGAAAGTAGTACGAAAGCATGAGTGTGTCTGAGGTATACAGGTAAATACAGGTTTTGCCACTTACTCTTTCACAGAAAACTACCACATTAAAAAGGAAACGATCAGGGAGGGCAGAGAGAAAGAGACAGAAAGCCTAATTCCATGTTTAAGGCAAGACAGAGATTTAGATTTCCACTTAGGGCAAGCATGTTTACCAGAGTGCTCTTTCCTTAATTAAAAATGGATGCTTTTCAAATGGTCACGATGATAAAAAAAAATATGGAAGGAACCATACCTGCTTTCTAGGCTTACTCTATCACAGTACAAAGTGTACTGTTGAGTTCACTGCCTGATTCACCCTGCTAATTGGGAAAAATGCAGAAGTGCATCCTATTCCCTCAGTTACTCACTCACGATTTAAATGGCCACACACTCATACTCACTAATGTGAGGATGGCTTTGTTTACAGTGACATATTTGTTACTCATCTAATTAAGGTGGAATAAGCTGAGACCTTTCTTCAGGAGTGTCAACAAAGAGATTAAGCAAAAAGCAGAAATTTCTTCATGAGCTATTTAAAAAAGCAAAGGCAGAGCAGCCCTTACTGCTATTCCTGGTTCTCTGGGAGGAAAGGCTGGAGAGCAGCACTCTCCAAACTCTCAGAGACAATCAGACCAGAATAACAAGCTGTTGTACCAAAGCTCAGAAGTTATTTCTGGGTTTGAGTTTAACAACCGAGACAACACCAGCAACCACTTAGGATTAGAAATGACAAAAATCAATCTTAATAAAACAAAAATCACATGGTGTGGACAGAGCTATTAAAGTAATCTCTATCACTAAGCACAAGGCTCATTAAACACTTACCAAGGCAAGATTTCTGCACCTAGCTTGGCTGCCACGATTCTCCACACTGCCAGCCCTCTCCATGCTCCCATGCACGTGCTCTGGAGAGATTTCGGATGCCATTTCAGGAGAATCTGCCAGGAGATTCCTAGGCATCACACCTTCCTGACCGATTGATCCCGATGCAGCACAGAATGCCATCAGTGTGTTACGTGGGGCTGCTTGCTTTATTCATGTCTGGAAACAGAGAACAACGCGGTATGGTTAAATCTGCTTGTTAAAACACTTGAAAAGGAATGGAAAATAAATGGCAAAAAAAGATCCCATACAAGTTAATAAAGGGCATATCTTTATGCTCTGGAACATATCTACCACTTTATGGGCACCTTTTAAAGAACTGGTTTTATTCAAAAAGATGACTAAAAATCCAACACAGAAAGGTTCTGCACCCCATCTCTCATGCTTCCAAACCAGATGTCTATGGTCAGTTAGAAGCAAGGACCCTGCATATGTCCTTGTCCTACAGATTCATTTTTTGTTTTCCATTATGACACATCATTAGCAGTAAAAAATCCCACTGGCTGAGATACCAACTGGCCCAGCTCAAGTACCTTCATCTTTATTTGGTTTTAAACAAGAATTCTATTTATGGGAACACATGAGGGAAACAGAGGCCCACTCATTTCCTAATGCTGCTGCAGTTCACTTGCGTTACTGAAGCAGCTCTATGCCACCTGCTTCTGGTGAAAGATCCATGAGCAGAACTTGCTGCTGTTTTTGCACCAGCACATTACAAATTTCATTTTAAAGCTTCAAGAGCTTTTATTTCACTCAGCCACGAAGAAACAGTACTTGTACATTTGGAAGACACTTACCGAAACAGACGTGTGCACCAGCGCTCACTGTAGCAAAAGCCCCCAGTTTTTTAAGCTTTCCCAGTGCCTAGTTCTGTAAAACCTCTCTGAATTGTCGTCATCTCCCAAAACACTCTGGCAGAACTTTTATTCTCAAGGACACAACACAAAAGTCATCTCAGTGCACTAACAGCATGAACAGGGGGTAGGCAAAAAGAAGAACCTAGCTCATTTCTCGCTCCAATACATTAAACCACCCTTTGCAATGAGAAATTGCCTTGCTTGCTAACAGCCCATCTTTTCACCCACCCTGCCTGTGACCCGTGAACAGCAGTGACACATTCCTCAAACAGCTGGTTCTGAGGTACCACGTTATATGCAACCAGCTGGGAACTGGACACCATTCCCCTGACACTGCACAAATTAAATGAGATGGTCCTGCTTCCCAAGTGCTTCTCCCTTTATTATGGTTCAAGAGGCGACACGAGAAGCAAAGTCAAGCCTGCATTTCCAATTCAATCGGAATACTTCTCCTTGCTCTCCACGGCTGTGGGCTGAGAAACCAGAGCCTTCTGGTAAGCTGATTAGTGTTTCATAGCAGTGAGATAACATCTGCCAATACTGAGCAACAATTCCATCCCGCTGATGCCTCCTCCCAGGAGAGGGCTGTGACATTACCAGAGGTGCGTCGCCTGTGCCACAGCACCAACGTGTCCTGTGGGAAAGCTCCCACACAAATGTAGCTAGGCTGCAGTCCAGCAAGTCTTGGAAGCACACCCACAATGCAGAGCACTGGGCTGCCACAACAAAAACATCTCATAGCCCTTCTTATGAACATTAGGTCTAACGATCAAATTTAGCCTTGCTTTTGCACAAAAAGAACGTTGTTCCTTTTTTCTGTTAATAACTTTAGCTATCAATGATACAATGCATCCTCAAGATAACGGGCTTTAAGCGATGCCCAGAGGTAGAGACATGCTCGTGGTCCTGGTTTTCAGACTCACAGGACAAGCAGAGATGGGAGCACTGAGGCAGCTGCTGTACCTCTGGCTGCTGCAGAAAACTAAACAGGAAAAGAGCAGCCCAAGCATGGAAAATATCCTGCAACAGCAGCTCCATCTACAACAAACCCTGTGGTGCTGAAAAGCCACACACAAACACACTCACACAAGAAAATCTACGCAATTTTTGGAAGCCAACATTATCAGTGAAAATCTTGACACCTCTGAAATCCTACACATGAACAAACACACACACACACATATATATAAATATATAATTTTTAGAAGGCAAGGCTATCAGAGAAAATCTTGACACCTCTGAAGTTCACAGAAAACTCCCACTGGCTTCAGATTTCATCCTATGACTGTCAAGATGGTGTTCAGATGGAAAAGAGAGACCAGCAAGAGATGAGTACTATTACTAATCCAGCACAAGACAAATTTTATTCCTTATCAGCACTTTTAAAGTTGCAGCATCCATTTTTTATCCAGGTGTCCCAAATATAAACTGAACATACCATGTTTGTTCAGTCCCTCAGTGATGCCATAGACAACTATATATAAAAGATTTCTAGAATTACACTCAAAACTATGAACATTTTATGGACTATATTATGAGAGGTCCCAGCTGCAGATTATAATAGACATCATAAATAAGAGAGATAAATCTTTAAATAAGATTTAAAGACTAACCAGAAGAAGATATTAATCCAAGTTACCAAGAAACCAATCAAGAGGCCCAAATTTTGAGAGAGAAGTATTTAAGAGTATTGCTGTGCTTTGTCTAATAGCAATACCTTAGTTTAACCAGGACTAAGTTTCACGGTGGGCTATCTGCATTCAGGACAGCAGGAACACCCAGATTCAGCAACAATAAACATTAAAGCCATGAATTCTAAATAACAACAAGTAACTCTGCTCCCAGCAAGCTCCCATTACTCCTTCTGGAGCTCCAGTTCAGATGTTTCACAAAGCTCCTGAACAATGACTAAAGGCAGTGAGTGTGACTGGTTCAGAGAGCCACCCACACAAGAGCCAAAATCAAACATTACAGCACCGGCCCTGCTTTTGTGTTGGAAGCTGTGGCTTCTTTGGGAGTTTTACTCATTTCAGAGAAGCTTGAGAGCTGTGCAATAGCCTGTGAGCCTGCAGAAAAGGTGTGGGGGAAGAATTTTTTCCCCCTTCTATCTTTTACATCATCTTTAACACATCAAAGCTACATGTCAATATAATAATAATCCATTCATATACATTATTTCTTCTCCCCTTCGCTGTGTTTTTTATGCTTTGAGAAACTCCTACACCTTTGTACAGTGTCTAGAGCAGCTAGAGCTGACGTGAGGCTCCCTGGCACTGCTGCAATATGAACAGCATGTTTTACAAATTCCCCTCCTAACCATGATTAACACTGAAGTCCTTTCACCCTTTTTATGTCATCACTATTAAGTGAAAGACTTTATAGATTTAAAATAGAAATAGTCAAGAATCTAATGAATTTCCAGACCCCACTGTCTGTTTCAGTAGGATTGCCCAGGTAACAAGCAGGGTTCAAAAATAAGGTAACCCAGCTCAAAGAGAGCAGGAACAGCAGGATGACAGGCAGCTGTTCCTCCTGACCTTCAGAGATGCGTTAAATATGAAAGTTGCTCGCAATGGGATTTGTTGTTCAGTCATTGTAGCTGGGTATTTTTTAGCCTGGTTTAAGAGATGTGTGCCTGTACCATTAGGGATTAATAATAAAAAAATACCAGACCATGACATGGGGGCACAGAAGTGTGACAGGAACAGTACTGTTTGGAGAGAGGATCCCAGAGATTAAACCAGAAAGGCATCCTAGGGCAGATATGATTCTATCATCTGAAGTGATCACTTGGTTACACTAGCGATAGCCTTCATAGATATTTAAAACAATACAAGTCACATACCATACATGTTTTTCAGATGGTAGAAAGAGGAAATTGAAAGATTCTGAAGTTAGCACTGAATTTCATCTCCAAAGATTTAATTTTGCTTTGACAGAGGCAAATATTTCACAGAGATTGTATTAAGTTCCCATCAAAGATAAAGTGCGGTCTGTCCTTTCAAAAAAGATATTTTTATAGTTTTGCTGACTAAGGTTACTTCTTCACTGAAGTTCAATGTTAGCATTTACAAGGGACTGTTTCTATAGTAGCAGGAGATTGAAAGAATTTTTTATTAACAATCCTGTTTGAAGACTAGCTTAATAGGCAAAAAGATCAATCCCACAAAAGTGCAAGACATTTAAATGCTAAAAATCAACTGCCTACGTAAGCCAGGAGCTAAGAGTCAGCAGACAGCACCAGGCCATTATCTGCACAATATACTTAAGGTGAGTTGACAATTTTTAGAAAATTATCATACATTTTTAAAAGGGCACAAGATCAGTCTGTCCCTTTCACTATACATGCAATTTCTAGAACACTCTTTGCACGAAACATTTCTCAAGGTAGATTTCTAAGCCTCAAGTGTACTGAGCATCACACACACTGCCTTTGTTCTTAACCAGCTCTTTCTCAGTGATTCAACTGAAACAGAAGAAGTGGCCACTGAACGTCAAGGTTGGTTTAATCTGTCAGTGTCAGCTGTGTACAGACAGCAACGCACACACTCAGCTCTGCACACACTGCCAGTCACCTGGCACTCCATGGTGGTGGTTGAGTTTGGAGAGTTAAGCATCTGGAAAAAACATCTGGAAAGACTCTGTGGTCACTAGAAGTGTTCCCATGGGATGGGTTTTATAAAAGGGATGGTACAGGGGCAGACTGGAGACCTGTATCTCTATCAGCCTCTGTCAGTTGGCAGCAGAGCAGTAAGACAAGGAAAAGGAGAGTAGGAATTCATTCAGATTCCTGCATGCTGTGGTCAGGAGACCACAGGGCTTCCCAAAACAGGCCACGTATTCGTGTCTAACAACCTCATGAATTTTTCCTTGTATTAAGTGCTCCTGCAACATACCTTTGAACCAGCTGTACAAGACTGGAGCTGAACAAAACCAGCTGGCCCATGACATGTCTTTACTGAGCCACTGCTGTTCCAAACTCCTCAAAACTAACTGATGGTTAGTTATGGTGGACACACTTCCTCCTCCTGAACAGGGCTATCAGCAACTGGATTCTTCTACCTCCTTCAGTATGTGAAATACTCAGTAAATCCTTGGGCTTTAGGGGTAACCCTACTCTTGTGATACAGAGTAAGATTGAAGCTTTCTGGTAGAAGAACAGACTAAATACCAGTACTGCCTACAGAGGCCAAACCTCACAGGCAACTTGACTAATTCTAGGAGTACAGAGGATAAGCTGATGAGAATCAGACAGTCCCCACAGAATCAGACAGTAAATTTACAAGCTGTTCTTAGAGAAAGAAATTAAACAAAACTGAAGTAACAACAGAAAACAGCTGATGTTTAGGAACTAAAACTGGCCAACATGGTTAAATTCTGACTTTTCTCCTTCACATCGTAAGTATAGAAGCTTATGATAACATTTAGTATGATTCACAGTCTTTATCTGCTCATGAAAAATCCTGCGTGTTTGAAACAGACATGGCTATATAACATCCAGCAGCCTGGAAATGTTCCTGCCCTTGTTTAGAGAGGGACTGTCACCACAGTATGGCCAGACAAATAGAAATGCTGACCATTAACAGAAAAAGAACAAAAAAAAATGCACAGACACAGAATCCACGACAGTAAAGTCTGCTAAATGAGAGCCAGGCCAACAGCATTTTTATAGACACTTCCTTGGACATCAATATTGATTTGCAGAAGGTGACAAGTAGGACTGAACAATGTTTAGCCAAGTGTGAACTCAGGGGGGGTCTCATGGCAGCCCATGACAGATATGCAACTACATCAGAGTAATCATAGAGTGACAACAATCACACGAGACTCCCAGAATTCAATGTGTGTAACCCCGATATTTTGGTTTAAACTTTCTGGTTTCTGTGGCACACTTGTGACAATTCAAATTTCCCTCTAGAGGCTGGGGAGCTACAAAATCCCTTAGTTTTAAAGTAAAAAACAAAGATTCTCTCAGTCCTCTAAATCTGGAAGCTAGAGTCTCAAGAAACACACTGAATATCATTCATACAACTTGCACTAGAATTTGTGAGAGCTGCCAACAGTGAAATAACTAATCCTGTGTACCTATGTTTTTGAAAGAACTAGATGGGCAAGGCACCAATTCAGTAAAATTTAAATCTGTCTGACTTCACTAGGACGTTCCATCAAACACTTAAATAGTTCGGTGAATTGGATCTCAAATTAAATGTAGCGACCACTTCAAAAGAAAGGAAACAATCACAAACCAACATTTTCATCACCTAAGTAATAGTTCAATTACTACACTGAATTCTCCAAATCATACTTTGCTCAGAAATAATGCCTAAGGTAACACCATGTTAATCCAAGCCTGAAGATACCAGAAAATGAGGATTCCATACTGTGCTTCATTCTTAACTGGTCTTTCTAGATTTTCAACTACAGCCTTTTTACTGTTTTGAGACCCTATGCTTTAGAAACTTTGTTACCTACAACCAAGCCAACACAAAAGCATAGCTCATCAGTACCTCACACTCCCCTCTGCAGTGTTTGGGAAATGATCCTCCTTTTAAGGCAGTGGAACACCAACGCAAGTTTTGATGATGCTAAGCACATTGATCCACCCTCAAAACAGAATTTATTGGGGGAAAAAAAGGCACGTGCCCACACATCTTTGCCGTTTCCCTTGCAAAATAAATTCTGTTCCCAGTGCACTACATCAGCAACAGCATCAGCTGAATCTTGTTGCCTGAAATGAAGGCCAGTGGCAAAGGGTCCTACACAACATCATGAATTAAACCACCAAAGATCTCTGAAGTGCTCGCATTTCCCACACGTTTACAGTGACAGAATCCCTTCCTGCCCCAACTAAAACCAAAACTACAGCCAGTGACAAGTAGTTACTTTTCTTTAGATTACGGTAATACCCAAGGGTAATGATAGGCGCTCACTGGGACTCTCCAGCTGAGATTTGCTGACCAGTAGCTACACAGTGGGAGAACTATGTTTGATACCCAGAGCTGCTTAGTCCAGTCCTATCTGGGGCTTTAAACACATCCAGGTGATGGCTGAGCTCTCCTCCGACTTCAAATGTCCTTGTGCAAATTTCAACAAGGCAAGCATCCCATTCTTTTCAAGTTACTCTTTTAAAATCTCCCCTGTTAACATCAGGGTGGTGCTGTGACAGCCAACACTTTAGAACCATGAAGTGTACATAAACAATTTCAGGCACAGACGCCTCTGTAATTAGTCAACTTCTGTCTTGTTACAGGTGCAGCATTGCTGGGGTTTAGGGTTTCATTATGTAACTACTGCTACAGTCATAGCAATGGTGAGCCAAATCCTGCTTTACAGAGTATTTAGGATAGCAAGACAATTTTCAGCCCCAGTACAGCTGTGTCACAGGCTCAAAACTACATTTTAGGCTGCTTTCCTATGTTTCTTTTTGTGACTGCTGTGTTGGTGTAGGAAAGAAAGCAGAGGACATCTGAAGCACAAAGCAGGGATGTTTACTTTAAAAATAAACTTATTTATGGACATTTCATTCCTATGTAAGTACATAAAGATCTGCCTGCCCAAGGTACACAAAGCTGAAAACAGCACTGGCAAAACAGAGCAATAGAGTCTTGGCCCTGGACTTTACTTGGTACAGGGATAATCCATACACACTCAACTGAAAAGAACATATTTAAGCAGTTAGTTATACTGGAAATTAAAATTACTTGGTTTTATTTTTTAATTAAAAAAAAAAAAGGAGGGAGGACTTGGTAACAGTAACAGCCTGTCTGGCTGGCTTTGAAAGCCACATTCATATGCTCATTTATTTTCATGCTCCAGTATTTCAGAAGGTCAGTCAGCCTGAGACTTGTCAACTGCTCAGGAGTTAAGTTGTTCCAGTTACTATATCCAACCAGCAATCCGTCTGCCAACATTCTTGGTTAATATTTCTCTCAGAGGCATGCAGAGTAAAAGCAGCTATGTCTAACAGAAGAAGAGTTTTACTACTGACAAAACAGAGGTGCAATATAAAATCTCCCTGTTCCTTTCTGATGCCAGGCATTACTTGCACTTCTAGTCACAAAACTTCGTTTTACTCATTCACTCTCTACAGATCCTTGATAAGAAAGACACTGCTGGGAAAATCTATTCAGTTTCTGAGTAATAAGTAATACCTTCATTTCTTGGAGACCCAAGCAAGTAACTTCCCCTTCCCCTCCCCCCCC
>WEIT01003017.1:80659-104871 GCA_013389985.1 Dryoscopus gambensis | reverse complement strand
GGACCGCCGCCTTTGTCCCGGCGCTTGGGGCAGGGCGTGAGGCAGTGAGCCCTCCCTCCCGAGGGGCGGCTGTGGTGCGGTCGGGGCTGAGGCGCTGCGGCACTGCGCTGCGCTGCCCCAGAAGCGGGCCCCGGTGTGTTGGAGCTACGAAGTTCGTCGAGGGTCTGGAGAATCTCACTTGTGGGGAAAGAGGGAGATGGGCCTGATCAGCCTTGGGAAAAGGTGACTGAGAGGGGACCTCATCAATGTCTATCAGTATCTAAAAGGGAGGGTGTCAGAGGAGGGACTGTCTGGACAAAATCCTGAGCTGTGTGCTCCGGGATGGCCCTGCTTGACCACTGTCGTCCCTTCCAACCTGACTGATTCTGTGATTCTGTGTCCCTCCACCGTGTGGGGGACATGGGTCTCCACAGCCACCCTGTGTGGGCATGGGGCTGGGTGCCGTGGTGGGCACAGTGGGAGAAGGGACAGTGACACCTTTGACTGCCTCAGAGAATCTGGAGGTAAAACCTGCCCTGATCATGGCTAGGGAACTTGCGGATGCCCCATCCCTGGAAATGTTCAAGGCCAGGCTGGATGGGGCTCTGAGCAACCTGGTCTAGTTGAAGGTGCCCTTGCCTGTCACAGGGGTTTGGAACCAAGTGGTCTTCAAGGTCTCCTTCCAACCCAAACCATTGTATGGTTTCTACTGGGTGTAAATTGTGTTGGATCTGGTGTCTGAGGGGCTTGTTCCTCCACTAAACTACTGGGAAATGGCAAAAGTAAAAGAAGAGAAAAAATGACTGTCACAACTGCCTGAGTCTGCTTCCTCAGTGGGGAAAAGGTTTGCATGCCTTGTTAATCTGTGCCACCCATATATTTAACATCTCAATAACAAATATTGCCTATTTGTACTCTTATTTATTACTAATATATCGTCATACTCACAAGTATTTTTCAGGTGATCGTGTCCTCTTCTTCCTTCATTGTGCAAGGCCACGGCAGCCAGCAAATTAACAGTTTGACTTATATTACGCTGTAAAAATTTCAAGCTGCTCTCAGAAATCATTATTTTTCACCCATGCTGAGGTGGCTGGAATATTCCTAAAGCAAGAAGTACCTCAAAGTATGGAAGACGGAAATGTTTCGAAAAGATGTGACCCTACCCAAATAAATGGTGTAACAGAACAGGGAAGGGGGAGCTGTGCAAGGTGGGTCAGTGAGGGTCAACAAGGTACGACCATTCCCAGTCTATAACTTTTTTTTCAAGTGTTCTCCAAAGCTACAGGAGCAGTGTCCAGGAAGAAAGCAAATGACTGAGATTCCAAGAAGATATTTACCTTACGTAATTTTTGGTTATGTTAAAGCTGCTGCCTAATCCAAGATGTTTGGTCATTCTACAGCCAAGAGACAGGGTGAGTTTCCACCAGCTTAGGACAGGTTAGACAAATCATGTTGTGAGGAAATGTGTCTCTAGTCGTTGAAGTGGTGAAGCCTGACCAGAGTCCTGTGTGTCTCTCTTGACTGGGGGCCCAGTGTAGAGCTTGCTGATGTTAGGTTAGATGAATCCCACCTTTCTCTTTTATTCTTGGCTCTGACAACAACTTGGTACAGTATATTATGGTACGGATTATATGCCTGTCCTGTGTAACATACACAACAGCACGGGAGAGGGAAGTTCCTTATTTCATCAAGGGGCAAAGTGGGAGTGGTGTCTGCTGCATATAGCATGGACACACCAGCTAAGGAGAGCATCTCTGTTCTGGGAACATTGAATTCAAGAATATACTTAAAGGCAAGCGTGCACTTTACTGATTTCCAGTCTGGGAACATCAACACACAGACGGAGAGTGCTTTGAGATTCATCAAGGTGGAATGTCAAATAACTTCAATGTATTATTTTTACAATGTATTATATGTTAATTCAACCTGCCTGAGCTAAAGTTCTTCTTACTAAGTAGGACATCACACTGAGGAAGATTTTACAGTTCCAGGATTTTATCAGCTCCACAGGGCTATTTTCTTTATTTCTTGATTTACTCTCATCACCTTGTAGTATCAGATGTAGTCTGACATTAAAAATGTGCCCTGTCAACATTTTTCTACCCCAGGTGTGTCCAAAAGAGATTTTTGATCATCATTTGTATGTTTTTTCCCTCTTTCCTCGTTCTTCAACATTACTGATTGCTAATCCTGGCACTGAGTTTATTCTAGGAGACCAACTGTGTGTTGACACATTCTGTCCTGAAGGTGGGGAAATTTATGGAGCACAGTTCCAAGTACACAGCCCATTACTGTGTATTATAGAGAACTTCCCTCCTCTGCTTGGTAAAAACTCGTTATACCAGTTTAAAAATATGTGAGGTATGCATCTCCTTCCTCCAGCATTAATCATTAATTAACATGTGATACTGACATTTCTGGTTGCTACTTAATGTAGCAAAACAGTATTTTATGTGCGTTTCTAATTTCTTCTATCACACTCCAGCATCAGTGGAGGGTGACACATCCAGCTGTCAGTGTCAGTACACTGGTAATGCTGCTCAAAACAGAGCCATGAGAACAAGCCCATGTTTATAAAACTCCTCTTGCCAATCTGATTCCTTTGCCTTGTGTTACAGGCCAAAATTCATGTTTCTTCTCACAGAATGTGCTTATTGTATTTGGTACAGCAAATAGCTGAGAGTAGACACACTGAACTAAGCAACTGTGATCAAAGAGGATCTTATTCACCTGTTTTGGACTTTTTTCACAAGCAGTTTTCATTTTGGGTCTGTCTTTTCTTTTTCTCTGTATGTGGCCTGGATTTGATAAGAATTGGTAGACCTGAGCAGTCAGAAAGAAAACATACACTGATGGGAAGCTGTCTGTAATTTACTTGAATTTCAGTAGGCTTAGAAAGCTCCACAGTAAGAGTCCAGAGCCCCTTGTGCGAGGCAGTGTATGTAAAGTAAAAGAACAGGCAACAGATAGACAAAGTAGGGAAATAAATATGCACTGAGATATGAGATAACCATGAAAGAAATAGGATTTAGCCAAAGTGAAGGTCAGGTTACGTTTACAGTCATTATGGTTGACTTAGTGTTGTGATAAACATGGTATTATCATGACTTGTTATTTGCATAAGAGTGGCCATAGGAAACCTCCAGACAAGAGCATGGCTTGTTGTACAAAGTACTGTACCAATAGCAAGTCACTGTTATTGTTTACAATCAGTAATCCCACACGAAATGTGTTCCAGGACTGAGTCATACAACTTTTCCCTGTGATTGACCACTTCCTTTTTTTGGCAGGGCACTTCCAGCCAGAGCCAAAGGAAGGCTTCAGTGTCACAGCGCTCCTTGCTTTTCAGTGCCCAGCTGGCAGAATGCATTTTCAAGCAATGAGATAAACTTATAGTAACCAAAACTTGGGGCTTTGCCTGTGACTCAGTAGCAGTCAGATATCCCGGCCCAGATGTCACTGCTGCCTCCTTCCTGCCAACTCTGTGGCTTTTGTTTTGTGGTCAGGCAGGTTTGTGTAGTGAAACAGCTTAAAACAAATAAAGCAAGATTGAAAGCTCCCTCCCCAAGGTTGCTGATGACACTAAACTGGGTGGTAAGGTGGACATGTGAGAAGTGACAGTGATCTTGCAGAGACACCTGGATGGGCTTGAAGAGTGGACTAGCAAGAACTGTATGAGGTTTATTTAACAAGACAAGAGGCAAGGTCCTGCACTTGGGACAAGATAACCCAAGAACCCATTAGAGGCCAGGCCACACCCGAAGTACTCTGTTTGGTCCTGGTCTATGCAATTCAAGGCACAGTCAGACTGGAGAGGGTCCAAAGAAGGACCACCAAGATGATTAAAAGCCTGGAGAGCCTGCCCTGTGAAAAAAGACAGAACAAGTTAGGTCTTTTCTCCTTGGAGAAGACTTTCGGGGGACCTTATCACAGTATTCCAGCACTTAAAGGGTTACTACAAGGGGAGTGGAGGCTCTCTCTTCTCAAGGAGCCACATGAAGAAGACAAGTGGCAATGAGTACAAATTGCTCAAGGAGAGGTTTCATCTTTATATAAAAAACATTTTCTATGCTGAGAACAGTCATTCACTGGAACAAACTCCCCAAGGAACCAGGTAGAGCCGGAGGTTTTCAAGGTATGACTGGACAGGGTACTACATAATCTCATCAAGGCTCCCTTCTCCATAAAAGACTGGACTTGATGATGTTTTGAGGTCAGTTCCAGCCTGGGCTGTTCTACGATTCAGTGATCATTTTGGGGAGGTGCTCATATAGTTTTTTTTTTTTAACCCAGATGTTTTTGCATTTGGTTTGGACTGCTGTGGGACAAAAACTTTAGGTTGAGGGAGACAGATCTCAAACCAGATCCACTGCTGTAGGGACAGGAATATCTCTGAGCTGCAGAGAGCAACTTCCATCCCTCCCCTGGGTGATCATGGTACAAGTGTGGAGAGTGAGAGATGAGTTTGAACAGTCTGGTGGTTCAGAGACAATGGAATCTCCTAGATGGGCCCTTCCCAGACAAGCACTTGAGATACCATCACTTGCTGTAAAAAACAGTCGAGATAGGATCTGTGGAGAGCAGAGACAGTCAGTATTTATTTGGTACTCTTTAGGAATGCCTTTAGCATTGAACTCTGTTTGTGATTAAGCCAGAAGAATATCTAATTTCCAGGTTATGTTATAAGTTGGTTGAGAAATGGCCCTGAGGCTGCTGCGGTTCTTTCCCTGTACAGAAGCAGAGCTGGAGGCATCACGAGCTGTGGTTATTAATGTCTCTCCAGCCAACCTTCACAGTCTTCCTTCTGCCCTCTGGATACCCAGATTGCCTGCTGCCCCTTCCCCCTCCAGTACCTTATCTCCTCCCTGCACTGCAGAGGCCAGCTCACTGTCCCCAGTCCCTTCTGCCTCCCCGGCCATCACTCCCACCCCACCCCTGCCTCAGGACCTACCCTTGTTCCCCAGAACTCTCTCTATTGCCTTTGTGGTTTCCTACTGCCTTCTCTCTCCATGAAGCCATGTTCCTCTTCCTTGCCTGATCTCAGAGGCATACTAGAGAATTGTCTAGGAGGTCAGACCTAATTTCTCTCCTCTCCTTACTTCTGGTGTTAGTGCACCTCACTGGTGAGACAAGATTTGCAGGTATGAGGAGAAGGCTGCAGAGGAAGAAGTAGTTCCCTAATGAGTTGTGCTGCCTTCAGGCTTTGTCTGCAGTTCACCTGGGGGGAGAGAAAGGGAAGCTGGGGTGTATTTTTGGCACTTAGTACCTCACTTTCATTTAAATTCTAGTTTCGGCTCCTAAATCCTCTATCAGATCTAATCTTCCATCTTTTCCTTCAGCAGATCCTAGCCTGAGAGCAAATACTTCCCTTTCCCTGTGTTTTGTTTAGAGGGGGGTGGGACAGGTAGGACATCTACTGGTGTTGCAGTATCTGGTTAAAAGTGGCCTGATTTTAATAGCTGTTCCTTGGCTTCTGCTATTTAAAACATATGTTTTCTGACATTTAATGATAAGTTTGTTCTCCCATACATCCCAACAAGTATAAACAACTGGTTATTTTCCTGTGTCAGTGAGTTTGAAATGAATGCAACTTATTTTCCTGTGGGTAATGGAGACGTATGTAACTGAATTGAATTAAATATTAATCATATTATTTCCAAAGGGGAGAAGTGCAACTAGAATCAAAGAAGTATAGAAAATTATTTATTCCAAGAGAGCATAAAATACATATACTTGGAAATAAACCTGTCTTTTTAAATTGCTGTGGGGTTTTGTGGTTTGTGTTTTTACCTTTTACCCTTTGTTTTTCTTTTATTATTTTTTTTAATTTCTGGTTTGATTTCTCTTAGAACTGAAAGTTGATTTTTCTAATGGTATTCCATTGGCTCATGATATGTGCCTGGATGATCTTAATTCCAGTTCCCAAGGACAAGGTGTCCTGTGATACAGCAAGCTGTATTTTGCATTTCAGCTGTATTTTCTGTTTCAGCAGGACTGAATGGTTTATGGAGGAGAAGAGCAGGATGTAGGGATTCCCTTTAGATCAAGTTTGAGGGAAGGACTTGCCACTGTTGTCCAGGATATTCTGGAAAGGAATTCTGGTGGGGCTGTGGGCTCTGCCCGGGGTCAACTTCAAGTCAGTGGAACAAATCCCAGTAATTTCATTAGGAGCTGAATCAGGCCTTTACTAGATCAGGGAAGAGGTTTAGACTTCCGTAGCAGAATGTAGATGGACTTTAGACATTTAAATTTCATCTGCAATCCAAACAGTCTCTGCTTATCAGCCATTGAAACCTGCTTCTGCCTTATCTCTTCAGGAACCTCTCAGTTTTCCATGGAAGTCCAGTGGCTGCACGTGCTGCATGAGTTGAACAGAAAACTTCAGCACAAACTTAAGAGTGGCTCACACATTTTCCATCCTCAGTGTCCCTCAAGCTCAGTGTCTGCAGTGTGTTTGGGGACACTCAGGGATATTTACTCACAGATATGAACTTGGGTTCTGTGACTGTACCTCCATAAAAACTGGACGGGGGGATACCGTTCATGGTTCACAAAGTGAAGGCAGAGATAAAAGCTTCTACTCAAGGTGTTACAACAAGAAGATGAAAGGAGGAAAGAGGGATGGAAATCCTCACCTCCGGATCTTCAGAGACAAATCACTTATTTTACATTGCCATTGATGGATAAAATAATTCCCCATTGCAGCAATCCCCTAATCCCATAGGACAAGGCTATTAGAGGATAATCCTAACCTAAATTGCAACCCTGTGTTTGAGCACTGGTTCTCCTAATGCTCCAGGATACAATTACAGAACAAGGCCTGGAAACCACAGCCTTTGTTCTGCCTTATTGCTTAATTGTTTAATGAAGTATTCACTTCATCTAAGTGAGTGCTTTGTAATTTTGTACTTGCATGCACCTGGCAGAGGCAAAGAACTGGCTTTTTTACAGAATAACTTGTTCTTTTGGTGGAAGAAGGTACCATTAAAATATCAGGCTCCAATAGTAAATGATTTGAGAGATGTCTCCATAAAAAGGAAGTCTCACCCTTGAAAGTGAGGAATGAAAGCACATTTGTTACTGCTGGGTTTTTTTTCCTTTTCTTCCTTGAAGCTGTGCAAAGACAGATGGAAGAGGCAGTGGGACAACCAGTCCCAGATCTTGCACTAACAGGTCTGTTCTGAGGCCAGGACACTGCTACCGTGTGCACCTGTCAAACTGGAATGGGAGAGGCCTTCTCAGCTTAGGAAAAAAAGAAGTATCCAAATAAGCTTTATATCAAGATAAGAGCCCATCAGGATTCAGGCCCATACATAAGTGCAAAGTCGCTACATATAAGTGCAAATAACATGAAAAAATTATTTTAAAAACTTCTGTGGATTTCAACAGTCTCCCTGTTCTACTCTTCATAATATTCCTGTGCTCAGGACAACACGTCAGGCTCCAGCTCCTGAGTACTTCCCTGATGAAAGTCAAGGGCTCTGAGACATCCGTTCCCTACCAGCTGCGGGTAGGCAGCTCTGTACCCCCCAGCATTTCAGGTGTGTTGATCTTTTGAAGCTTTTCTTCCTCTTTATAACTATAGAAGGAGCTTAGACAATTAGCTCTGGGCTTGGATATCATTTTTGGCTGGCGACCTGAGCTTCAGACACAGCATATCAGGAGATTTGCACCAGGGTATGGAGAGAGAATGACCCTGGGAACAGGAGCAAATAATTTGAACGTTGAAGGCTTTTTTGAGTTCCAGCCATGCAGGGTCCCTTGTAAATGCTAAACACCAAAAAAAGATTGCCAGTTTGTAATATCAAGTTTTTCTTTAATAGCTATGGAAGTGTTGTATGAATAACAGACAGAAGAGGTGAGGTCACCTGTGCATGAATCCCTTTTGCCAGCCGTGCCTCTTGGGAGGTACTGTCTATGGATACCTTCCTGGTTCTCACAAGGAAAGGTGCTGCTTCACTGAGAGCACATTGATAGAGGGACACAGCCATGAGAGAGGGTGTTCACAGTGGGTTCGCTTGGTGCTTACCATGCAGACTCCGCTGTAGGTGCTGTTCCTGTGAAGCTCATGGAAGGCAGATGATGGGAAGGAAACCATCACACAGTTGCATTTGTGCAAGAAACAGAACAGTATAGGGCACCTGGATGTGTACGGTAGATGCAAATGTATATAATTAATACATTGTTCTTGGTCCCCCAAAAGTGACAAATGGATGACTTTTAACTGCTATGTTCCATTTGAAAGCAAGTACAGTGCAAATGTTTTGTTTGTCAGGACATTTTGTAACTTGTTTGCATGCAACTACCATTTTCAACATCATTTAACAAGGCATTATAGACCTTTTAATAAATTATAGTCATTAACTTTGCCTAGGGTAACCGAGGGCAAGATTTTAATTCAGGCAGTGAAGAGTCTGTCCTCTAGGCCTGTGTTCAAGATCACAAGAATGTCAGCGCCAACATCAATTCAAGGACCAACAGGAACACACCTGGCTCACAGCCATCTGTTGTACCTTTACAATGCTGCTGGTTCCTGCTCATGCCAGTGCACAGAGACTTCTCAGGCTGCTGTTATCCACGCTCACTCCAAGCTGCCTCTGTGACCTGTTCTTGCAGTTGGAAGAGCTAAAGCCTGGGAAGACCCCGGTTCGTTTGCCTTTAAGGACATACCTGGCAGCTTCTCCGTAGGGAGTTTCCTGCAGAGGCAGGGATCTGACTCATGGCTGCTGGAGACACCGCCTGGAAGAGCTGTCATGGAATAGCCACAGGCAGTCGTGATTCAGTCCCAAGCAGACTCATTAGCACTTGATTTCCTAATGGCATCCCGTATACACTTACACTACCAGCTATTTTTGTATCCTCCGCCACCTTAACAGGAACTCTCTGTCCACATGAGTGTTGTTGTGTTTTTTGTTTGTTTGTTTTTAATTTAGATGGAAATGCTTGCATAAACTTTAATTTAAACCTTTTAAATTTTGTTTGTAATTAAGAAGAAAAAAATAACTTTGCTTAAAATTGATATGTTGTACATTTTTTCCTAAAACAAACACTTTAACTTCTTTGAAGAAGAGATTCAAAACAGTCTGCAAAAGTATTTATTTAGCACATTTTTGGCTTAAAATACTGCCTTGCCAGGTCTGTTATTACTGCTACTTATCATTCGGAGGTAACATTCGCTTTTTTTTCCAACGTTTCAGTTGTTTGCTTTTAGGGATTTTACTGGTGGTGGCTCAATATCTGTGGCTACAGATGGCCATAGTCTGAAATGGCTCCTGCCTGAACTAGCTTCTCCCAGTCAGGGAAAGCTCAAAAGTGGCAGAGAGGAAAACAAAGCCAAGAGCACAGGTCACCTCTGTCCCGGCTCTCTGGGAGCACACCTGCACAGCAGGGCTGAGGCTGTCTGGTGGAAAAGGTGTTGAATCACAACTCACTGGTCTGAGTGGAGCCTTCGTAATGAAAACTGGCAAAGCAGTTAAATTACATCTTCCACTCAGTCCACTGGTGAGAGTTGTCCAGAAGCTGCTGGGCACAAAGCTGGCATAACCTGTACCCCATTGCCATGGGCTCCTGCAGGTTTGGCCTGGGCTGGACCCCACTTGCCACCTTATCAGTGTTCTTGTTGACCTGGCTGGGTTCACTGCATTCCAGAGCTGGTCGTTCAATGTTGTTTGTTTGAATTCCTCTGCTGCTCCAGCACAGCCCACTGTACTGGCTCTTTTGGTGTTTGAAGTCGTAGCTTTCCCTCACTGTGGTGGCTTTGAACAGTGCATGTGCTCCCCATCCTTCTTCTACAGTATGGGAATTTGGGGAGAATCAGCTGATAACCAGTGTTCTCTGAAATTCCAATTACTAAAAGTATCATGATAGGTGGTCATGCTCTCTTACTTTTCATGAAGCCAGGAGCAAAACTGAGGCTCAGATAGAGACACCTGGCATTTGTATTCGTTCATATTTTACAACAGTGTAACAATTACCTTCACAGACTCTTGCAGAGTGCTCACCTGGCCTAAGGGATGGAATGACTCGGTAGGATATCTGCATTAAAATTGGAATATTGTTCCTGCTGGGAGAGGACTTGAGAGAATATTTTTATTTTTCAACAGCTCCTGCTGTGCCTTGGCATTTACAGTCAATCTGGACTAACACCTTCAGCAGTTTCTTCTGTGCCTGGCAGACTCTGGGCCAGCAGTGACAAGCACATTAGTTCATCACCAAGCTGTGAGTAGCACAGTTGATTAATTCTTATCATTCACTGCTTTTAGTGTGTCACACAGGACTTTAGAACTTCCTTTACAGCTGGGGAACTGAGTCATGGTGAGAAGAGATGGTGCCACTTAGTTCACCTGTTAAGGTGGGTGAAGGAGACAGCACTGAGATTCTGGCTGGCTGAGCTCTGGATGGGAGGCCTATCCTCTGGATCCTGTTCCTGAAAACCTAAGGCATGATTATCACAGTTGACTCGCCTCTTCTACCTGGCTTGCTGACACAGCCTCCTTGGAAGGCCTTTCTGAATCACGTGTTCCCTTCAGAACTTCTCACCAATCTACACAGAGCCATTTGGATCTAAAATAAAAGACTCCCCAGGAAAGCCAGAACAGCCAGGCTTTCCCAAACTATGCTCAGCTGAATGGTCCAGCTCCCCAGACACAGCTGTATTGCTCACAGGTGTATTCCTTAAAGCAGAACAGGGTCTCTTCTTGCTTCCAAAGATCTCCCCGGAATTTGGTACCGAGTTGTCCGTCTTGAATCAGACTGCAACTGGTCCTCCACTGTAATCAGTGAAGATGCAAAGGCAGGTAAAGTGGGACAAAAAAGCTTAGACCCCTGATTTTCGGGGCTCCCGGGGGTCCTTCCTCACACGTGCTGTTGGGAATAAACCAGGGGCTCGTTCCCTGGGAGCAGTCCAGTAGAAAAACAAGGCTGGCAGCACCGGCCTGGCGCAGGTCCCGGCAGCCGCTTCAAGCTGTGGGCTGCCATTGCCCTCTGCCGACAGCTCGGCGTACGGTGCCCTCCCTGCAAAGTGAGTGTTCTCTGTTCTACGGCAAACAGGGAGTTCTGGGGATCTGCAGAAAACTGAAGGGTCCTCCCTCAGGCAGAGACTTTTGGGGTTTATTGCTTGATTTTTTTTTTCTGTCTTTTCTCACTGTCGTAACTTAGATGCTACACATTAGTCAGTCAGCCAATCAATCAATCATGTAATCAAATAGCAATCATCCTGCATCAAAGCCAAGTCCAGTGTAAGCTGTTGTGCAAGGCATGGAGTGTTTGTGGATTTAGAGCCAAATTTCCCCTGTAGAGCTTGTGGTGTACAGGGACAACTCACATAAAACATAGTGAAAAAACCCAATGATCAGCCCCATTTTACCTGTAAGTCACTGAGATTCTGAAAGGTTTAGCTGAGCCCACAAAATGCAGCTCTGGTACCCTGCCTGGAAGTCAGGTTAATTCAAAGCAGAAATAAACCACAAGTCCTGACTGCAAGGAGAATGGATCACACTGTTGGCATCTTCTTTTTAAATTATTTTAAATTTTTTTGTCATCACAAAGTTAGATAACTCCTTAGCTCAACCAAAGCTGCAATTCAAAATTGGGGGTAAAGCAGGCAGAAGAAACGACCTATGATAAACAGAAGGTTGGACTGGACAGTCACACTTGTGCCTCTGTCAGTTTGCCCAAGGTCATAATGGAGTTTTGTGAGAAAGCCAGGAAGTGAACCAGGGGTTTTTATTTGTTTTGGTTTTGTTTTGTCTGCTTTGTTGGTGGTCGTTTTTTTCCCCTTGTTCAGGGCTTTAAAATCTTTTTTTCCCTTTTATTTATGTTTCAGAAATATCTAAAAAATTACTTACAGAAATATATTTAAATATTATAGTGAACAGGACAGAAAGGTCTAGGACATCTTAATAGGGTTTTTTTTAATCCTATGAACTGCCACTGAGCTCTACCAACTTTGCCTGTGGTAAATTCACTCTTTGGGTTCGTTATGAGTGCTGAATAAATTGGTGTTACATTCCAACCATCCAGAACCTCATAAAGATTTCAGGCTGTCAGTGGAAATATTCTTGGGCTGCTTGCTCTGAAAAAATGCTCATGTGGAAAAAGACTAAAAGCTTACAGGAACATCCACAGACAGCAAAGAAAAAGGATTTTTATCTTTGACAACTTCCATTTTACTGTGATGAGTACATGGTAGGGACTAAGTGTTTTTTCATAGGCTCTGTAAAAGGAGAAAGCCTTCTCTTGCTGCCAGACAAATGCTATTCCCCATTTCAAGCAGCAAAGGCTTCTGATTTCAGTGATTCGGACCAGTTTCCAAGCCCATTTGTGGGGAGGAGATATCAAAACCAAATTCTTGAACTTTAGTGCTGTCATTTTATTAAATAGATTATAGCATGAATTATAGCAACTATAAAAATAAGTAATAGTATTGATAATTAATAATCATCTCAGGCTAATGAATAAGAGGCAGATCATCCTTGCACATTCCCAGTGAAAAAGGGATAAATTAGGTCAGTTTTCCAGTCCTCTGTGTGGGTTCTCTGGAGAGCACCTCAGTGTTTCTCCTGCAGGGCCTTCTTTCAGAGTGTTAAATTCTTTCATTACCCTGCTCTTTCATCTGTTATGTCTCAGATTTGTGGACCCATGTAGGAATGAGCACTTTAGTCATGTAGGAATCTCAGCATTCATTAAAACAAAATTAACCCCTAATGAGGAAGAGAAAAAAACAGAATAGGAGTTCTGACTTCACACTGAGGTCTCAAAACCAAGCCAAAAAACAAACAAACAAACAAAAAAGCATACTAGTGAGGTCTTGAAAGAGAAGGGAACTCAGAATTATTCACCATGTCTATATTTATACAATATCCCAACCCTCAGAATAGGGATTTTAGTTACAGGATTACCTCCCTTAAACAACAGATGATAAAGTTTTATTGGCATGAAGGGTGTATTTCATTAAACAGGTACAAGAAACAAAATATTCATATCTAGGCTGAAGACCACATTAGGAGAATGACTTCATGTGTTCATTTCCTTTTTCCTTTCCCCTGTGTTCTGTATATGATTTACTAATTCTTTGTTTTTTCTTTCCAGAAGCATCACTCACTGTCTACACTGAGAATGATTTTGGGCCAGGAAGTGGAGAAGACCAAAGCAGGTATATATATCACATTATCCTTGATGCTGACAGGGCAGAGTTGACAGGGAAAACATCACTCATCTTTCCAAACATGATTTCATCCACTGTAATTGTTTATAGGAGGACAGGTCTGGAATAAAACCTGAGTGCCACTTTGGAAGACCTCACACCTTCTCTGTCATCAGCAGCTGAGGCAGCCTGAATGTCAACATTCCCTTATTGCAGGGAATTTGTCCTTAAAAGCTCCTTCAGGAAGCAGAGCTGCTTCTGCTGCCTCAGACATGGCCCATTACATCAGAGCTCCTGACAGGGCTCTAACGACACCGCCATCCATACCTGTGCTGCCTTCCCCGGAGGGAACATTCCCTCAGCAGAACTGGTGGATGAGATCGAGACCTAAATCCGTCTTCAATCCAGTAGGTTAATCTGCATTGCCATGAAAGTGAGGTTAAACAGTTGGTGGGAAAGTTTATTTTCGGTTAAATCCAGAGCATTACAAGTCTTGGTTTTGGCAGGCTGAAAACACCATCCTACCTCAAGGAGGGAAAGTTAAAGTCTCTCATATTAAGTAGCTATGAACATTAGTCATGAATCAAACCCATTTTAGTAGTACAAATTCCATTTGTTATTTTAACATCTGGTTCTGGTTTAATTTCTTTGTCTATAACAACTGTAATCAATAAAATATGCAATAGCCCTGTGATGTTCCCACTATGACAACTCCAGCATACAAATATTTAAAATAAGTATTAATGTTTTAAAACTCATTGCAATAAAATTACTACGCTTGGGCACATCAAAGTCGAATGAACTCTTTTCTCCTTTCCAAAGACACAGTGGTATTAGCAGTATATTTCTACTACTTTCTTTTTAGAAAATCGATGGTTTTGACAAAAATAATTCCTAATATTGACCATAAGCAGCCAGGAGATGGTACATCATACTGTGGAGAGTGTAAGGTACAGCTCTGATGGTTTCTTCCTTCTTTTGCAAGTGTAAAGCAGAATGGGAATGCATTATTCAGCAGCGAAATTCAGAATTAGTATAATTGAGGTGCAATGCCAGTGGAATCAAGACAAATGAATCCTACTCCTTGCAGTATGAGATTTGTCCTATAGCTTTAGGTCTTCATGGAAATTTAACCATTTGTCTAGTCTCCTTATTGCTCAGATAAGGCAGCCAGCATTTTCCATGAGATTATTTAAATGTAGAATTATTAGAAAAGTTTGCAGCTACAGAGATAGATGGGTTTTACATAAAATCCCTGCTCTTTGTAGCAACCCAGTGTGATATTGAGAAAGATAATGGTCAGAAAGTACATTGCCAGACTCCTAATGAGAAACTGTTGACAGTAGAATTACCCCAACATTCATCAAAAAGCCAATAAATGTCAAGCAAGAGGCCTTTGATGCAGTAGCTCATAATTCCTGTTCAGAAGCCTTTGCAGTCACTTCAGGGCATGCTGTCATCCTGCATTTCTGCTGATTTTATCAAAAACTTTGTTGCTGAAGAAATACAAGGAGCAGGTGTCAGCATTCCGAGTGCCACGGGCTCACCGTGAGACCTCAGGCACAGCACATTTGGCCTCAATTTCCCCATCTGCAATACAGGAATGACAATACTGAAATTACCCAGAGGCAGTTCTGTGAAGGACACAGTGCTGCCATCCAAATGGTCAGAAATCATGAGCTAGACAGTAAAAACTCTGGTGCTGACTCCTGCCAATGAGGTAGTCATGTATTTTTAATGTTAACTACGTCCAGTTTTTTGGGCCTTTGTAGGATGTATTTTCAAGCTCTCTCCTCCACAGCTACAGGAGATTACTTCAAACCAACCCAAAACTAATTCTTACCCAGACTGCTGAATTCTGGGTTGGGTGGCCTCAAGGAAACTGCATGAAGTTTATATAAAAGCTTATATAAACTGTTCGTGGGCTCTGTGGAGCACAGAGGGTACAAATACCTTGCCCATTACCCAAGTCCTCTGTTTAACTCTACCTTCAGTACATGTTCTCCTAGTGATGTGGTGAGGCAGGTCATTGCCTGGTCCATGAATTAGGAATAACCTTGTGCCATGTGTTATTTGTCACTGCTCCCTGGCTTTTCATTTGCCTTGTTCATGAGGGGAGCCTGAAGCTACATCACAAGTGATATGATCATATCCTCTAGATTTTGCCTATGTATCTTTTCTAAAATTTCCAGGTAAAGGCTCAAAGCCATTCCTCTATGGCCTCCATGAACTCTGAGGCAGCTCATTCCATTCATACTGGCAATTCCTTGCTTGCATGCGTATCATATCATGGTTTCCATTCCAGCTGTTCCTGTATATATGGATGGAAAATGTGTCCCTGATGGTCATTTCCAAGGATAAGCTGCATCCTAGAGGCTGTATGCAGATGGAATTGAACTTAGTTTCCAGAGCCACATGGTGTTCGGGTGACTTGAAACTAGGCTAATTACCTGGCAGACTTCACTGCAGAGAGATTCTTTAATAAAAATGGAGGAGGTGACAGGGAATAGGCTCCTTGCTATTTTGGGACAAACTCTTCCCTCAGGCAGCAGATAACCATGGTGGTAAGGCTCCCAATCTATCATTTGGTTTGCTGTTTCTTGGCTGTAGTACTTAATTAACAGTTGTAGAACTGCTCTGTTTCCCAGGAATAGCCTGTAAATCCATTAAATTAAACAATAAGGGCAGATGTGGGCAAAAATAAAAAGCCCATGCAAGTCAGAAATGAAAAATTAAGTTGTTTTGTCAGTCTTCAGGGGCCAGTGTGGGAATGTTATAAAACCTTCTGAACCTTTTCTGTCTAGTGTTCAAGCAAGAGCGAAATGTTCCCATGGATGCCCACATTTTTAGAACTGATGAGTGCTAATTGCAAAAGCACTAGTGACAGGACAAGGCAGAGTGGTTTGAAACTGAAAGAGGGTAGGTTTAGATTGGATATTAGGAAGAAATTCTTTAATTTGACGGTGGTGAGGCACTGGCACCGGTTGCCCAGGGAAGCTGTGGATGCTCTATCCCTGGAGTGTTCAAGGCCAGCCTTGATGGGGCTCTGAGCAACCCGGTCTAGTGCAAGGTATCTCTGCCATGGGGTTGGAATTAGATCGTCTTTAATTACCCTTCCAACCCAAACCATTCTAGGATGACCCTATGATTCTATAATTACATAATTACTTTATTGCATGAAATAGTACAAATACTGTGAAAACTGTATTTTTTCTCTTCAAGCTCTGAATGGACTTAATAATAATGCCAAACCCTATCTTGTGTAGATGGCAACGAACTGCAGAAGAATTTCTAAATATCTGAAAGAGTGTGCTCATCTAAACTGTCACTCATGCTTTTAGATGGCCAGTGAAACCATTTTATTACTGCAGTTAGCTGGAAAGGGCACTGTTCTGCAAAAATCAGATAATGTACTTATTCCTAAAAGCCTGGAACAAAAGAGCCTGTTGAGATTTGCTGAGTACTTGCAAGATAGCCATTAAATATAAATATTTTTAAAAACAATTTACTCTTTCCTAATGCTTTTAGAGCAGCATGTGGGAACAGAGTCTGAGTGCAGCATCTTACTGCATTGGAAAGGACATGATGAAGGTTACTGGGCTCCAGATTTAACTCTTCCATCTCTTAATAGAAAATATATAAACTATGTGAGTTTGTAAAAACATACCCATCTTACCTAGTGGTGACAATAAAAGTTTATCTTTTTAAAACAACTAGTGCCAAGGATGCACATTTTTCACATTTCTATGGAAACAGTTTACTAGTGAATTAAAGTTTAAGTTTCGATTCTTAAAATTTAAAGTTGCATCAGAAATGAAAATTTCATTCTTTTGAACCCGTAGATGGAAAAGGGACTTCCTTTGTGGAGCCATATATGTATACGTATATATATGCGTCATATGTATAAATGATACTTCCAGATTTGGAGTTTTAGTAGCCATAAGTATGATTAATATCTTTAATTAAACACATCCGAGTCTGCATCAAGCACTTTAGGCTGCTTCTACTGTCAACAAAGAAGAAAGGTGCATCCATACTGTGATTCACGTGGTCCTGCTTAGATGTCTGTTTAAGGATGAGATGGATGAGCCCTCGTGATTTGGCTATGTGGAACGTCGGAAAAAATGTGTTTACTGGGAGGTCACCCCCTGTTGATCACCATGGCTTGATACCAAGGCTCCTTTCGTCCAGTACTGTCATCAATAACACATCCTCAGCAAATCTGCAGATTCTGCAAAACTGGGGCAATGGCTGACACCCCAAATGGCCTGGCTTCAATCCAAACCAACCGCAGTCTAAGGAGAAATGCAAGTTTCTTCACCTGGGAAGAATAACCAGTACAGGATACCAGTACAAGTGAGGAGTGGACTGGCAGGGCACAGACCTGCTGGAAACGGGCTCACAGGGGATGCCAGGCTGAATCCAAGCCAGCAGTGCACTCTCACCGCAGAGCAGGCCAAACACACACTGAGCACTCCTCACAGATCAGCACATGGAGGGCCTATTTTGCTCTTCCCTGCTCAGCTCTGGTGAGGCCACATTTAGGACACAGCCCAGTTTTGGTACAACCAGTACAAAAGAGATGTGGAGAAACTGGAACTGGCCCACGGGAGGGATGCCAAACTGGTTACCCAGAGAACATGACCTACAGGGAGGGTGGAAGAAGCAGGGCTTGTTCAGTCTGGCACAGAGGAGTCTAAGTATGGTCTAAGTGTAGCCTGTGATTGCTTGAAGAGAGTTACGGAGATAATGGAGCTAAACTTTCTCAATAATGCCAAATAATGTAACAAGGGGTAATGGCCAGAAAACGCTGCTTCAAGGCTCAGATTGGACATTAATAAAAAATTCACCTGGAGGGTTGTAACTGATTACCCAGGGGAGAAGCTGAATCCCTTTTGTTGGAGGTTGTCAAGTCCATAAATCTGTGGCTGAATTGCTCCAGTGCTGGTAAAAGCCCAGCTTTGAGCACAAGGATGAACTTTCCAACTAACACATCCAAGATTTTGTGATAAACTGAAGACATCCAGCCTGAAAATTACAGCTGGGGCAAGACTGCCAGGTGAGAATCTCTGCTGAGGCCCACAGAGTGCCTTTCACTCCAACCCATTCTCATTCTCCCTGGAGTCAATAGCAAAACTCCATAGAGCTGGGACGAGTGCTTGAACTGATGGTGCAAAGTCAGGATTTGTTGTGGGGGACAAACTGCTGATACATACAGTTCACAGAAGATGTAAGGAGCAATGGACAACTATGTTACAGACCTCTGTCTGTAACACCCAAACAGTCCTGGAATCCATGATGATACATACTACCATCATCTCTGGAATGTGTCCAAGCCCTTCAATTCTCTATTAATAACAATAAATAGCAATTCTCATCCAGAACTATGGGGGGAGGTTCTGAACAGGGTGATCTGAGCTCTCTCTCAGTCCCCGTGACTCCCTATGTAACCCGAGACACCTTAAACTGATTTTTGCAGCACAGAGTTACTTCTAAAACCACAGATTAAATTCACTGCTCAGAAAACCCATTGCCTTTGATTTTTCTTAACATTTATTACATTCTTAAGAGTAAATTTATTGTGTCTGTCATATGTACGAAGAGAAATTTAACTTTCAATAAGAACAAAAATATAGTTCCCAAAGGCAACTGCGTGAAGAATCATAAAGCACAGCTAAGGTTTGTTTAGAGATAGGGCTCATTTCTTCTCCTGAGAATGTGACCAGACAGGCTTACGCTTCTGAACAAAGGCTTCGATACCTTCCTGCCCATCTCTCAAAGTCAAATTATCTACCATGACCTTAGTAGTCATTTTGTAGGCAGTGTCGAGGTCTTGGGTTATCTGTCTGTAAAAGGTGGCTTTCCCCAAGGCCAGGACAGATTTGCTGCTTTCACATATCTTCTGAGAGATTTTCATGGTCTCCTCTTCCAGCTTGTCTTCTGGTACCACCTTGCTGATGAGCCCGTGCATTAACGCTTCTCGGGCAGAGAGAGGTTCCCCTGTGAAAAGCATCTCCAGTGCCACCTGAACAAGGAAAAATATTGTATTAATACAACCCAACTGCCTTAGTGCTGTGCTTTGCTTTTGTTTGGGGAATTTCAGCCTCCTCCTTCAAGTACAAGTTACTCTTTTCACAAATGATTTAGGTCTTCTGGCCTTTTAAACTGCCAAGGACCTGTTAAGAGGTCTCAGCAAAGAGAAGGACAGGGTCTAAAGCTGGTCTCTTCAAGCCTGCCTGCTGATTTCAGCTGTCCTAGGCTGACACCTCTGTGTTTCTCTTCAAAAGCCCACAATCTCTAGTAATTGCTGTACAAATTAAGAGAGAGGTGGATCATCTACAATGTCAAATGACTGAACTTGGTATTTTAAGCTGGGCATATGTGCAGTTTTTGAAAACACCTGTCCTAGTTTTAAGTTTAGTATGAGTGGTTTTAAATATGGACTTTTTATAGCCACATTATTTCAGTCTCCTGCTGCTTTCAGCATCTGGTGCTTGAGGTTTGAAACTAAAAAATCCCCCAAATCCTCAGAGACTATTCAATGTTACGTATCAATAAAGATGGTTTTCCAAGACTCATGATGCAATGGACCAATGCCTGAATCATAAGAGCTGATTATCCTCATTAGCATCATTGCTCTGGTAGCTACAAACAATGGCAACACTTCTTTTGTTAAAAGGTAAAAATCATCAATCCTGGGAACTGTAGGGAATGGTCTTACTGCTTTGAAAAGCGGCACAGAGAAAAGTATATCCCAGACATTTTAAAAAGGTAATCCTGCAGCCCAGAAATACTAATTCAGAAGCAGCTACAACTGCACACAAGAGCAGACTTGGAAAAGTCCCCATGGGCTCTATTTGAACAGGATGTCCCTGCAGATGGGGAATTTCAAGCTGAACCTCTTATTCAGCAATGGGATGGGGGCAGTTCAGTCACGGCATCTCAGCAGAGCCCCGCTGGGCTTGGACCGTCTGCCTGCATGAATCCAATTGGATCAGAACTTAAAATTTCTTTCCTCAGTTATGGAAACTTTACAGATTGTACTATTTTTTATGTACAGAGAGATGTGCAGCCACAATCAGTAGGACATAAAACAGGAAGACAGTATAGGAGGGTTTTAGATGCTATTTAAAGCATCTTGATCTACAGCCAGGCAGATCCTGCTGGCAGTGAAATGTCATTGCCTGGCAAGAATTGATGCCTTGGTGGGATTGTTATCCTGAACTTGCAGGGGTTTCCTTCTCAGGGGAGAACATCATTGGCTAAAGCCCTGAGCTGTCTGTTGGAAAGGAAAGGGATTGCTGAGCTGGTGGGCAGCTGGGACGAGCTCGTGCTGCTTGGAATCACATCAGTAGGAAGCTGCCTTTCCTAAACAGAGTTCACCCTTTATTATTTTTCCCAGTCCAGAGAGTTATGGACATGCCTTTTGAAATAAAGTATCTTGCATGTTGCACCACAGGAAAATAAAGTTCAGGCAATGAAACTAAAACTTCCAACAAGGGAATCTACTTCTTGTGAAATTACAAAGAGTATCTGGGAAGGAAGCCTACCTTTCTTGGAAGAGATCTGCCCAAGGCCACAGCGGGTGTAGAGCAGAACAACCCAATGTTTACTCCAGGAGTAGCAAACTGAGATTTCTCACTTGCCACGGCGATGTCACAGCTTGCCACGAGCTGGCAGCCAGCTGCTGTAGCCAAGCCATTTACTTTGGCAATCACTGGCACTGGAAGTTTCTGGATTAAAGTCATAACCTGAATGCACAAAAGATGGTGGTCAGTATGGGAACTCAGGAGGACACGATCCTGTTTCAGAAGGCATCAAAAGTACCTGCCTCTCTATTTATCAAAAAAACCCCAAACTGTTGGATCTTGGCTCCTTTCTAATGAAAGGATGATGAAGGGCCCTTCAGCTGTAGCTTTCACACATGGCCTTACAGCATTCCTTAAGTATGGGCTTGGCAATGTCTTAGAGATCACTAGTACTGGAGGAACTAGAACAAAAGGTTTCAAAAGACTTTCTGTTGTCACGCTGACCAGGTCAGGGGTCAAATTCTACCACCACTGCAATCAAAGGGGATTTTGCCATTCTCTCCAAAGGCTCCAAGGCTCACTTTATCTTCCCCACCACCCTGACCTGGGGTCTTTAACAAGAACTTTGACAAGCAGTGAATCAGATCTTACTTTCACATTGCCTACTTGATGTATAGGCTGATCCTGAGCTTTTAACTAAATGCTGGGATGAACATTTGATCTCAAGTGATTTGAAGGTGGTCATCCCTAGACTTCTAGGAAAGACACTGCCCAAATACTCAGCTGCAAGGAACACTGACTAAACGAAGGAACACACCCTGACTGTGCACATTGTTGGAGATATGCACATTTGCATTCTAGCCCTTCTATCCACATGTAAAGAAATCCAGGGAAAACATGAATTTCACCAGGATCAGGCACTAAAATAGGAGGGCAGCAAAAATCAAGGAATCTGAAGTATCTGTACGAACAGTCTGTGCTTTAGCAAGCAGATGACCAGCGCCGTCCCTCCCTACACCAATGTTTGCTCTTAACACCAGGCAAAGGCACAGGCACTGAAGAAGAACTGCTTACCTCTGCACATAATTCAAACACTTGGGAATGATGCTTCACATCATCTTCACTTGACAGTTCCTTTAAATCATGGCCAGAACAAAATACAGGTCCTTCAGCTGCAAAGAATTTCAGGAAAAGTCAGTCTGAATTAATAAAGAAACCAGGGGTAACAGCCTATCAACGCCCCAGCCAAAGGGATGTCAATGACTTGTCAATGTTCAAAAAGGAGTTTGGGGAGGCAGTTTTGAACAGAATTTCAAAAGACTGCCTTCTGGGTTTTGTGGTAACTCTAAATTGCTGCAATGCAACATTTAAGCACAGCAACACCCATTACTCTTCAGGGTCTCATTTTACTTCCATTCCACTTAAATCAGTTAGAAATGATGCACTTCACACCTCTGAACCCAGTTTGGTGTAAGAATGTTCAAAACAGCTCCTCGCTACAATGCAAACTTGTCAGCTGGAGCAAGGTTGGAGGCCTCTGCTTTCAGACTGATAAATACACTTAGTCCCTATTTATTGTACCCAGGATTAATTATTAACTTCTGCTAAATACGCATCAATATTTTTTCTGTCATGGCATTGAAGGTCACAATCGAAAAAGAAAGAAAAAAGGTTATTCTGCTACAGGAGAACCAGAAGGGTTGTTGGGGTGTTTTCTCCACTACTAAATGGTCATCTAGAAAACCCCCAAAAACATGTCCAAGTTTTGGGCAGCAAAAGAGGAGGTTTCTGTGGAACTAAGCTTTGGATCTGCTAAGATCAAAACACTCTACAGAGGTACACAATCTTTACAACAGCTTTCCTTTGTCATGAGAATAGCTGCCATTAGAACAAACCAATGTGATGCTTTTCAACCCTTCAAAACTTCTCAGATATTTGTATGGATGTGACATTTCCAGCTACAGCAGACCAAGCCTTACCTATGGATTTATTTCTTATGGATCAGATTATTGAGACACAATCTATCCAGAAATAACCACACAATTAACATCAGTCAGCTCATGGGGTTGGCAATATATATCTGGACATTAATCACACCTGCATTTGAACCTCATTGAAGAATCCAAAGCAAAGTTTGTGTTAAAGGCCCAAAGCATTCTCTGACGAATCTTATCTTCTTGAAATTTCTTCTTTTGCACTTTATTCAGCAGGAGAATTAGAAATAAACAAAAACATGCAATTTCTAAAAAACCAAACACAATTGTGCTCACTAACTCCCAGGGCACTGTCTTCCCAAAGAAGAACCTTCAGTGTTTTGCAAAATTTGTCACTGCTGTTTGAAATGAGGAGTATGTATATTACCCCTGCGAAATCAGCTCACTTCCACTCTCATGTGTGTGCCCTAACACACAGATTTCCCCTATGTATAGGAAACAGCATCATCCTAAATTAATAAACCAATTTCTTTGAGATGTTTGGGAGGGAGGCAGAGGAAGGTTATCTTAAAATAGCAGAGGAAAAAAAGATGGCTTAAATACAGCTCAAGTTTCATTATCTTTAAGAACTCTACAGGTTAATATGTAAATGGAAGGAAACTAACAGGTTCTGAGAAAGGCTGTTTTACATCTCTGGGTTATAGGTGTCTGTGGTATTGATACTGTGGTCTCTCCTTCACTGGAGTGTTTTAAAAATAGTTCTGACAAACTGTCGGCTCTGAGCCGATCCTGGCTCAGAGCAGGAAAACAGAGCACTCGATTGGCAGAAACCCTGTTCTTTACTACAGTCTATACTTGACAACGAAGGCAACAAATGTCATCCTAGCTCTGCCCGTTCCTGCACAAAACCATTTCCGGGAATGCTAATGCTTTACTTTGATAACTCTTACAACTTTTATTTTGTTTGGTTTTTGTTCTGTTTAAAGTATTTACACACAATCTTAAAACCAATTAACCCTAACCCTAAACTGCCGCTTGTTTTTACAGAAGGAAGCAACTCACCGAGTGCAAACACCCTCACAGCCCGACTGAAATGCTGACACTTTGAAACCTGTTAATGCTTAGACATGTTGGCTAAAACCAAAAGCGTACCAAACCCCAAGTCAGTCGTGAATGCTGAGTTAGGAATGAGGAATTAAGTACAGCAGAGATGAAGCTGGGGTGAGTGCACAGGAACAGCGTGACAGGGAGGTCCGCCGGGTGCAGGCAGCCCCAGGAGACCACGGGAGCATTAGGGAAACACGCAGGTCCCTTTCCGCCCCGTTTCCTGTAATCCCCAGCGAGGCCGGGGGTTCAGCGCCGCGTTCCCCGGTGTGCGCCCCTCGCCCGCCCGGCCGGGTGCCGCGGTACCCGCGATGACGATGACGCGCAGCTCCCGGCTCTTGACGTCGTGCAGCAGGTCCCGCCGCAGGCTCTGCAGCATGGGCAGCGACAGCGCGTTCCGCCGCCGCGGGTTGTTCAGGACGATGGTGCTGCAAAACCCGTGAAACACAGAGGGGTTACGGTCACCGAGCTCCCAACGCGGCCGCGGCCCGGGGCCCCCGGCGCCCCCGCTCACCGCAC
>WEIT01003017.1:47043-80561 GCA_013389985.1 Dryoscopus gambensis | reverse complement strand
GGAATCACAGACTCGGTTTGGTTGGAAAAGGCCGCTGAGATCATCGAGTCGAACCTATGACCGAACACCACCTTGTCAGCCAGACCATGGCACTGAGTGCCACGTCCAGCCTTTGCTTCAGCACCTCCCCGGGCAGCCCGTTCCAATGTCCGGTCACTCTTTCTATAAGAAATTCTCCCCAGTGTCCAACCCAAACCTCTCCTGTCANCACCCCCCGGCCCGGGCGGTGCTGGCGGGGGGCGGAATCACAGACTCGGTTTGGTTGGAAAAGGCCGCTGAGATCATCGAGTCGAACCTATGACCGAACACCACCTTGTCAGCCAGACCATGGCACTGAGTGCCACGTCCAGCCTTTGCTTCAGCACCTCCCCGGGCAGCCCGTTCCAATGTCCGGTCACTCTTTCTATAAGAAATTCTCCCCAGTGTCCAACCCAAACCTCTCCTGTCACAGTTTAAGATTGTGTCCTCTTGTCCTGTCGCTGGTTGCCAGGGAGAGGAGCCCCCCACCTGGCTGCACCCTCCTGTCCGGGAGTTGTAGAGCCCGACAAGGTCACCCCTGAGCCTCCTTTTCTCCAGGCTGAGTCCCTGGAGCTCCCTCAGCTGCTCCTCATCAGACTTGTGCTCCAGCCCTTTCCCCAGCTCTGCTGCCCATCTCTGGACATGCTCCAGCACCTCAGTGTCCTTCCTGAACTGAGGGGCCAGAACTGGACACAGCACTTGAGATGTGGCCTCACCAGTGCCCGGGACAGGGGAAGAATCACTTCCCTGGTGCTGCCGGACGCACCATTGCTGGTACAGACCTTTCACATAGAGCCTCTCTCGGTCCCACTCCCAGACCTGACTCCTGCACTGGAAGGCCTGGGTGGGCAGTGGTATCATTAATGAGTAGCTGGGGTGTTGGAAAGCACTTGGAAATGTTGACTTTTGTGATTTTTTCAGATTCTACTGAACATTTGCATCTGGGGCCATGGGATGGAGATTAGGACTGTGCTGAGCGAACTTGTCAGTGGTACTGGGGTGGGGTGTATCATGACAGACAGCGGTCATGTAGAGAAAATGACATCGCTTTGAGACAGTAACTGGCATGAGATGAAATTCACTTCTGCAGGGCTACTTGGGAAATAATAAGATCATAATATATTCACTGGGAGCTCATAATCTGGAAATTGTCATGGGAAAGGCCTTGTGTGTTCCAATTGGTTCTACAGAAAGTCTGTAGTCCATATGATGCATTCAAGAAGGAAAAAAAAGGCAAATATGATTTTAAGAGGTGATTTGGTGATTTTAAACTTCAAATGTGATCTTAAAACTCAGAGTATTTTAGGGACATACAGGTACATTCACAGCTTATCTTGATTATTGCTTATTCTTCTGGTCACCTGTGTTCCAGAAGTCAAGCTACAAGAGGGGCAGCCATGTGGATGAGGCAGCTGGTGAACATCATCATCATCTGCCAGGGGATGCTGACAGGCCAAAAGACCAAGCAGCCTAGTTCCACAAGATACAGGTACCCTAAAAGGGAATTAATTTATGTCTAGCATATGCTCCTGCTTCCTGTTCTCCCTGTTCTTGTGAGTTGTTGCAAAGTACTTGTAGGTTCCCAGACATGTCTCCAGTTTTCATCAGTGTCTGTTGAACCCCTGCAGCTTTTTTGACTGTAAGAACCACTTGAATTTTGTGATTAATAATGTATTTACTTACACAGACAGTAACAGCTTAGTGTGGGGATGCACTTCCTGCTTACTGATTTTATGTTGCCTAACACGATCAGATCTCTGGGCTTTGTGGCTCTGCAGTAAGAGTAACAGTGGACTTATGTACACTTATGTACCTTTTTCAGTGTTGAGGGTCATTGTCACACCTGAGAGCTAATTCTGCTCTGGGCTTTCCCCACTCGACCATTTTCTTTTTCTTGTGGTTGTTTGTACCTCATGGTCAATTCACTGAAAAGTTCTTCAAAAATTTACTTTTAATAAGCGGTAGGAATCTGTAGCAAGAAAAAAAGAAAAATTTAGAAGCAAATGAGATCATCTTGCATAGATCTCAGCAGTTTTCAAAGTCCCTGCTTGGTGTGGCAAAGGCCAGCACACCAAGAACACAACTTGTGTGCTTGCTCTGGGAGGAGTTCCCAATCCTCTGAGACTCTGACCCCTGACCGCTTTTAAACTTGTGAATGCAACCTGATTATTTTTCTTCCAGTTCCTTCTCTTTCTCCATCTGCTTGTCCTTTTTCTGTCCATCTCCAAGGAAAGAATTTTTTGTGGTCTTCTCCAAAAAGCTTATTTTTTATATAGTGTTTCCAGCTTCCTGGAAATTCAGTTCTTTTTAACTTTGATTGACAACCTCATGTTTCCTTTCACACCCACCCCCATTACAGACTGTTTTTTGGCTGCAGCTTCCCCAATGCATTTAGCAGACCTGCTGCTGCTTTCTCTGAGAAAGTACTGAAAAAACTTTCCGATTTCAGGCAGATTTCCTTTTTATAGCATTTGCCAGCAGCATTGTGGTTATCGCTGTGCTCACACTTTCAGCTGGAGACAGCCAGAAGCCAGGATTGGAAGTACCAGACGGGGCTTTTCTAACCTTTAGCTGTATTGATCCTCATAAAAAATAAAAAGGGAAATGACAAAGAATATGACGCAACTTCATGCTTAGATCATTCCAGAAACTATCGGGGTATCACACTGTGCAGGAAAAGAGGTTTTGAAATTCAGGTGTGCTTAGGTGCTGTAAAACCCTCTGTGCTCTCCAGTGTAATGTTGCTAGATAGCATGCATGGACAATAAAGATACAGGATCCCTTCCTTTATGAAGCACAGGTATTTATTTGGTTCTTTATTTCCTTGGCTTTCAGCAAGTCCAGATGGGATATGCATTTTGCAGGTCCACCCAGGGCAAAGGCAGACCTTGTTGGGATGCAGCTGAAATGGAAAACACATCCACATACGTGCATGTAAATTAGTAAATATATCCATAAAGACATTTCTATTAATTGGAATGATTGGGACTATTTTATGGAACATGAGGCAGACATATCCTTAGCAGAGTTTCATGCAAATTATCTCTTGTCAAACGCTGACATTCCCAGAGGATCTTGTGACCTCATTTTCAACACCGTTGAAGGCATTCAAATCCCACGGGGAGCCAGAGGGGTTTTGCACCTTTAGAACTCAAAGCCTGCTTAATTCTGGTCAGGTGCGTAGTAGTTCCAGGATAACAGGGAGAGCAGGGTCCTGTTCTTGCACCCAGGCCAAGGAAAATCATTTATTTCCCTGCTTTGTAAATTCTGCTAGCAAAGAGATAGCCTAGTGCATCATGGTTTCTCTGATGTGGAACCCTCCAGGACTGACTAAAGAAAAGATGAAAAAAGATTTTGCATTTTTGTTCCCATTTAGCCAGGATTCTGAGCTGAGATCCAGCACCACAGGATGGGTGCTGTCTGTGTAACATTTTTTCTGTGTCCTTAGACAATTTATGTTTTCTATATTGCTATTAAGATAGAAATGGCAAAGAAACTTCAGGACAATGCATAATTGTGCTGGGATTTTCTAAGGGCGTGAAGCCTCTCTACTCTGTCCACACCTGGAATTCCCAGGACTTTGCTACCAAACCTCCTTTAAGTCCTAGCCCTGGGATTTTTTCTTTGAAAAGTCAAAGAAAGGTAAGTTAAATATATATATATATATATACAACCCTTATCTTTAGAGAGGCTCTAATTACTTGAAGTGGTAATTAAAAATCAGTTACAGGATTAATGTATAGGAGACTATCAGAATTTTTAGCATGTATTTCAAGAGAAAGTTACATTTTTTAAAAAGTATTGATTATTCTGCCAAGAGAAAGGACCTGAATCCAGTTTTAACTCCATGACTGCTATTGAGAATTTGCAGCAGCCTGTGAACCAGGCTAATCACCTGCCAGTCAGGCCCAGATGAGGTCCTTACCTGGCAGTACTGCTGCCTGCTGCCTTTACATTTAGCATTCCTTCAGGAAACAATCCAGTGTCCTGTTAGCTCTTGACATTAAACATAAAGCTCCCAGCGTCAGTTCTGCTGCAATGTTTTGCAGTTACTGCTCAGAGCTGTTTCCCAGACACTGTGTGGCAGCACTGCTCCGTGTAATGGGTGCTGTTTATTTTCTGCTTTTGAACCAGGCGATTGACCAAAGCCCATTTGCCACTACACCCATTCCTGCTCCTCTTCATTTGCTGTCTTTCTCTTGTCCTCCCCACACTCATCGTTTATCTTGCATTGTCCTCGCTTTTGAAGTGATTTATATTTCCCCATTGTTAACATTAGATTTTTTGTATGAGATTTTTAAGATGTGAACGATGACCAGAATTATAAAATATGTGAGGCTATAACAGGCTTGGGAAAAAGGTGATATTCATTTCTTCCCTCAGAGGATCTAACCTTAGGTTCCCAGTTTAGATACTCAATCCTGCAAGGCTCCCTACACAATCAATAGAGACACTCTTCCCCCCAGGGCTGGTCAGTGTCTAAATTAGCTGCCTGCTCCCAGTGTCTCTCCAGGCTCCTCCTGCTCTCCATTCATGGCACCAGTGTTGGAGTTTAACCCCAGCTGGCAACTCAGCCCTGTGTAGCTGCTCACCCACTTCCCCCAACAGCATCAGGGAGAGAGTCAGAAGAGTAAAAGTGAGGAAACTCATGGGTTGACATAAAGACAGTTCAATGGGTAAAGCAAAAATGGTGCACACAGGCAAAGCCAAACAAGGAATTCACTCCCCACTTCCCATGGGCAGTCAGGTGTTCAGCCATCCCCAGGACAGCAGGGCTCTGTCAAATGTAGCAGTGACTTGGAAAGACAAACGCCACCACTCAAAATGTCCCCCCCTTCCTTCTCCCAGATCTACGTGCTGATCATGACTCTGTATGGTCTGGGATATCTCTGGGGTCAGTTGGGGTCAGCTGTCCTGGCTGTGTCCCCCCCCCAACTCCTTGTGCACTCCCAGCCTCTTCACTGATGGGGTGGGGCGAGGAACGTGAAAGGCCTTGACTGTGTGTAAGCCCTGCCCTGCAATAACAAAAACATCCCTGACCTATCAACACTGATTCCAACACAAATCCAAACCAGCGCCATACAGGGTACTGTGAAGAAAACCAACTCTGTCCCAGCCCAAATCAACACTGTAGGGAACCAAGGCAAACTGATCTGATGTCTCTCGCAGGGGATGTGAACTTTCCCCTCACCCACATGAAAGGTACAAATACTGACCTCAGCCCAGGGACCTCACTGGAAGAAGGGAGTACCACAATCCTCTCAGCCTGATGATTCTCTAACTGTATCTTAGAATTCACTTCCAGATGTCAGTGTGTGTCTGCTGTGGTTACAGACAAAATCATTGCTGTGAAATGGTGAGGTAACTTGTAGCTACTGTTTGGGGCCAACAGCAAAAGTTTGCCTAAAGTTGTCCATACTTGGGAACAGCCACTATTGTGGCCTGGCTTTGTTCCAAGTCCCTTCTGCAAATGACAGTTCTTGCCACAAAATTGCACTGTCTACCCAGCTTGTCCCTGCCTCTACCAGTTACTACTATATTGTAAGAAAATACATTGAATTTTCTGGACTCTTCTGGTTCACCTGTTTTCTGCCCCTTGGCCAATTTTCAGCTAGTTTCATTTTCTTTCAGTCCTTTTCATCTCATTACAACCATCATATTAGAACCAGGGAAAATGCTCATTTTCCAATTAAATTGGATTTTTATCCAATAAGAAAAACAGAATCTTACAAATGAGCACGAGAATGACAGAATCCTCATAGTTGTTCCTTGGCAACACCAACATCAGAGGTGCACAGGGATGATACAGGCAGTAACATCCACCTTGAGTTGAAAAGTTTACAAAGTCCCAGAAAAAATTAGTTCAGTCAGAAGCTGAAGCCAATCATGTCCACACCAGACTGGAGCAGGAGGAAGAGGATGAGGAAGAAGAGGAGGAGGAGGTTTTTATGTGTCCTTGCGACATTTCTTACAAGGGGTTTGGCACAGAACGCCGCTCATTACTGAGTTGGTGGTGACTTACCTATCTTAATGGTGTATATTTTACCTTATCTTACATCTTGTCTCCCCTGCGCTGTGTCAGACGTGGCAGCCAAGAGGCAGGACAAGGAGTCACCAGGAAAGCTGCTGACTGCTCATGTGCATTTTCTTTATGGAAGGAAATGCCAGGCAGCAGGTTGGGCTCAGACCATCCAGCTGGCCCTGATACTCCCACCACACAGTTTCATCTTATCAAGGCCACACATGTTAAATTCACAGTGTGTTGGCACGAAGGAAGGGGCGATGGCCTGATCCAACACAGCTGTCTGATATCGTGGAGAAACATCCTGTAACTCTCTGTGTCAAAGTGCTCATGGTTCCTGTTTCCAAGCAGAGGAAGCAGTAATACATTATGAGCAAAGAAAATTATTCTGTGTTGAGGAAATAGTAATGCACAAATTGAAAGGGGCATTTTTATAATAAAGAATTATTTTAATTTTGAAGGAAAAAGAAAAAGCTTCAGGAAATTATGTCTGCCAGTCCCCTGGGTCTGTCAAGAAGATTGGAAGAGATGTTAAAAGTTGCAGGAAAATTATTGCTGAGCAGAACAAAAAGACAGAAATGCGTGCTTGCCCTGAGGAAGAGGCTGCAGCACAGGCTCAGTGATGCTCTCTCTGGTGTGACCTCCTGACCATTCATGGGCACGTGTGTGCCAATCAATACACGGCGCTCAGAGCCAGCCCTGCTCGCACCCAGCCAGGAGCTACGGGCTGTGGAAGGGAGCTGGGGTGCAGGGTGTTTGTGTTTGTGCCACACAGACACACTGAGAGAGAGGATTTACATACACGGGGAACTTCACGTTACTGTGACAGCACATGACAGAATTAAAATTAGCTGTAAACAGCTAGTTTACTAGTTTACTGTAAACAACTGTTTACTAGTCCTATAGTTGAAGAAAGAACCCGAGTTGATTGGCTAAAAATCCCTAACACTCCATGTCACCTGCCCTCCCGCTTCGCCTCCATTCCTTCAGTCCTCTTGACCATTCCCTGAGCAGATGTGCTGTGGTGGGAAGAGTGCAGGCTTTTGGCAGTCTTGGCACAAACACAGCAGTGCCCAGTGAGCTCTGTGGCTCTTCTCTAATCTGAGGTGGTAATTTGGGTCTCTGCTCTCTGTCTGGCCATCGGTGTTCTTAGGAGAGGTGGATACTTAAGATCACCGAGAACCTCAGCATCTTCTTAAATGTAGCAGGAGACAAACAGTCTGATCATATTTCCACAGGGAACCAGGCTAAAATAACCTTCACGATCATGTTAAACTCCTACATTTAAAATTACACTGTTGTTTTCATGAACAGCCTCATGCAGAACAGCAACATTATAGTGAACTAGAGATTTTCATCATTATCCCTCCGTTTTATTGAGAGCTGAACCAATTAGTACTGGAAAGGTTCTTAATATGGCAACGGACTTACCAATTATCGATGAACATTTTAAGGAACTAATCCCATTTGTGAATTTTTAGAGTTTCATTTATTTTAAACAGCTGACTGACTAGATTACCTTTGTTTTTACTTTCAATTTTTCATTCCACTTGTATGAGAAATTTGGGCCTGGGCTTCACAAGACAGCAGGAGAGACGTGCATGCTGATTTCCCCCTCTTCTCATCAGAGGCAAGGAAATCAAATGCCTCCTCAATTTACATCCTGCTTAATCCCTCTGACATTAATTTACTTAAATCTGGGTACATGATTTGTTCAATTAGATCTGTACAGTATGCAAAACACAAGGGTTTGGTTAGGTCTCTTTGAAATAATGTAGTTTAATTTATCACTTATTTTAAACATGGCCACCTGCATTTCAGTGTTTATATGTGTAGTTCTGTAGGAGGCAAAAGAAGACCACTCCTAAGTGGTAAATATATTTAAGTTTGGACTTCAGTGATCCTTGTCCCTTTGAACTCAGGATATTCTATGATTCTATGTTTTTTTAAAATTTCTTCTTGTTTCAGGAGTACCTTTTGTGCTTGGCATGTTCAGCTCTCTGGGCGCCTCAGCTGACTCTACTATTCCCAGCAGGAAACCTTCAGGGAGATGAACAGCATGTATTTGGATATCTGAGACAAATGAAATATGATTATATGAATTAATTGTGGTTGTGAAGTTTTTCAAGTTCCTCACGCTTTTCATGAATGTACAGATTTGGCTGTTGACAGTGGCACAATGTTTCATTTGAATTGCTGAGGATGGAAGAGTTTCTGACTTTGCAAGGCAGCTGAATCCCAGTTCTGTTTGAAGCTGGTGGCTGGGTTCTTACGGATTTCACTGTCATCAGGTTTCCATCTGCTGGTTTGCTGGACCCAGCACAGCAATTCTCAAGCATTGACGCTAGTGGCAAGTCATGACAGTTCATGAAGACCTACTTTCAGCTTTGGGACATGCAGTGCTATCCAAACTGGGTTGGAACTAGATGATCTTTAAGGTCCTTTCCAACCAACCCATTCTTTGATTCTGTGATAATATCACCTGTGCAGACTCAGACCCACAGAACTACGAAAAAGAATTCAGACAGCACCTTGGATCCCCAATGCTCCCAAAATTACAGAGGTACATAATTGCACAGCTTTTTGATACTGGAAGAGCCACTACTTTTCTTCAGTGCACATTAGCACTAATCAGTTGTCTAGATCTGGACCAATCTATAGGAGTGAAATTACAGAGACATTAGGAAGGTAAATCATGTTTATTACACCAGTGCCTAAGGCTGAGAAAGTACAAGGCTCTCCCCAGATGACACTGTACTCCCTGCTCCAAAAAAGGCTCAGAGCTGGAGAAAAGCAGCTGAACGTGTTTGTGAAGCCCAGGTTGTAATTTGAGAGCAAGCACGTAGATTATGCAGTACCTTGGTGATGTAAGAGTCACTTTGAGAATAAAAACAGAAAGAAGAGGGAAAAGAGCAGAGACAGTGAAAAGAGGATTGTTGGAGTAACAGTCCCAGGAGTGGAATGACGCTGTTGTAAGAGATTTTGAGCACAGGGGCTGGAACAACCAGTGAACATGGGTGAATGTTGAGCCAGCACTGCAGAGTGGCTCTGGGGCAGGCTGTCACTCCTGCCTTGGCAGCTGCTCTCATGGCTTGCTTCTTCCCCATCTGAGACCTGGTTCCCTGAGAAATGGGGATTGCTGTCAGTATAGGTGTGAGCCAGAGCATCTATAGCCAATTTCTTTTTTCTGAACTTCCTTTTAAAGCAGATTTAAAGGACTGAAACACACAGAGTACACAGAGGGACATTTGCAATATTATTTTGAAAATATTGCCCCAGACCTCAAGTTTAGGAACTAAAAGTGGATATTCACATGCTAAACTGGAGCAACTCTAATGCTGATTTTAAATGAGAGCTGGCTGCTCTCAGCCTCATTGATGAGATGTTTTGATGCCCCCTCATTTGTTCACTATATCAGCTCTAGGCCATCTCAGGATCTGACGTGTGCTGAGGGAGTTCTCCTGTAACACACTGAGCTCTTTGTCAGTTTCTTCCATCTGCTCGAGCAGGGATTAGAATTTGTCTCAAGGAATCCCCATTTTCTTTTTATAGCTTCACACTGATTTACCATGGGAAGGGGTTCAGTTATGAGGAATGTTGCAGGCTCTGAACTACATCCTGCTCAGCTGCACACCTACAGCTTCCACTCATTTGTAAGAAAAGATTAACATGCATCCAAGAGGGTAATTTGGTTCTGTTCCTTTTATTAGACCTGCATGACTTGATATTACTCAGAAATAGTTTCTGGCTTTTGGACATCTGTTAGTATCATTAGAAGACTTTATTACTCTTTGTAGGAAGAGGCAGGCTTTAGATGAAGAATAATTCTCTTCTCAAGTATCCTCAAGTTCTACTGTTCCCCTTCCAGTTATGTCCAAACATGACAGCTGGAACAAAAAAGCCAGTCTCCTTTTTTTGTATGTGCAGGTAATTTGTAGCTGCATTCTGTCCAAGATTACAAATATACCAAAAAATGTGGAGGTTTTTTTTACCTATTTCTTTGATCCAATTCCCGTCCCCCAAAAGGAAATCAAGCAATGTCCAATCCTGCAACAAAAACCATAAAGAACGAGGCTTTATTTTAATACAATTTTGAAAAGTGTACTTACTTAAAAACTTAAGGTGTAGGTGAGAAAGGGGGGTGGGAGAATGCATAGGTAGGAGTGGATGAGCCCATCTCAGTGTCCCTTCCAGCTATCTTTTCTATGATAATATGATTCGGAAGAGGATAATTATCAGCAATATCCAGTGTGAACACCGGAGCAGATTTGGAGTGCTGCCTGATTGCAAGGTATTTGTCTGACATTCATTGTCATTGCATAAGAATGCTTTAATAAGCATTGAAAACATTCAGTTACATGGACCATCTCTGGCAAAAATAGACTGTCTGATGTTTTGTGCTCTGTATAAATGCCAAATGTTTAACACATGGACTCACAATGCTACCACCTGAAAACACTAAAATCTGTAAATCCTTCATTCTTATTTGCAACAGAAATACCAAGAATCTTTCAGTTTAAAGATTCTTTAAGAATCTTTACTGTAAACACTTTTTTATCAGTATGGATGAACAATGACAAAGTGTGTTTTTTCTACTCAAAAGAGATAACAACCTTATAATCCTGAAAAGGACTAATAAACCTGATCTTTTTCTACAAATGCAGATCCTGTTCTGGCACCTGAACAGCTGAGTAGGAGGTAAGTGTATATTTAAAGACTCTACCGCACAGACAAAGCAGATTCCTGTTTGGTTCTTGTACTGGTTTATATTCAGTTCTCAGTGCACTTCAGATTATATTTTCCAAACACTTCTCTCCATTTACTTCATCAAAGTCATTCAAATCTGGATTTTAAACCTGTGTTTCTACCAAGTTGTCTGGAAGCAGATTCATTTACCTAATGTGAAGGTTAGACTCAGCACACAGATTAAGACGCCTAAATTTAGGTGTCTGCACGTAGGTGCTGACCTGTGAGGTGGCTGCGGAAGCTCTGGTGTGGCCAGGAGGCACCGGGGCTCGTTAGCTTGAGAGGGCTCAAGACTCACTCACTGGTGATCAGATCTGAGCAAGGACTTACGGAGCAATTTTTCAGTGTAATCGATGGAAGTCTGGACAGTGGGGCTTATGGTGGCATCAATCCAGTCACCTGTAAGTGTTGTATAATGACCTGCCTCGTGCCCTCCGGCCCCCAGAATGGGAGCCCTGAGACCTGGTTTACACACAGGCACATACTCTGTTGACACAGGGACCTTAACCTAAGGTAAGTGAGATCCATCCCACCCAAAGGGGCTACCAGAGGAAGGGATCCTCTCTGCTGACTTCTTGCAGGAAAAGGGCTGTAGAATAGAGCTCAGAACTCTGGTTAAGCAGTCTCACAAAACCAGTGGTTAGATTACACCTGTGGCCCTGTTCATCTACAGCTTGCCTGGAGCCTCTGCACATACCAGGCTTTTCCCAGCTCTCCCACAAAATCTAGACCAGAAGTAAAAAAGATTTTGTTATGGACTATAAGGGTATGAGGGAGGGACCCAATGATTCCTTCCACCCATGGAAAAGACCTGGGGGTGATTGATGCAGCACACAACGACTGTGCTTCTCTATCTCATTGCATATTTCAGAACAAAATTATCAAGAGAAGGCTGATGCAGCTGGTGTGACACATTTTCTTGACTGTATGGAAAGTCCAGGATGTAATTTAGGTGATGCATTTTGTGTCATTTAATTAACTGATACTGTGGCTATGTTTGCTCTGCCAGAGGATTTCTAAACTCTTTGTGCCAACTAATTTTAGTTGAGAGACAGTACAATGGACTTACTCCATTTTCTACATTTTCCCAAATTCAGATTTCACCCTTTATCTTAACCAAGACAGCAGCAGCACTGTGTATTTTCCATTACCTCCTCCCCTGCTTCTAATAAAAATTCAACTATGGGTCAAATCCTTGGCTGGAAAGAGTCTATACAGACCAGGATCTGCTGTGTATAAAAAAGTTACAAAAACAGGATGTGTTTTATTTGACTGGAGTGAACTTAATGGTCAGGGGTTGTTTTCATTTAAGACACATTTTTTCTCATGGTTTTCAATTGTATTTTGTTTCTTAAATGACAGCAGGAATAAAATGCATTTTTCCCAGCATTTTTTCTTAAGGATCTCAAGGCACTTTGCTGGCAATAAGTTGCTACATATTGCAGCCTCCCTATATAGTGAATGTCACTGCTGGCCTTATCTGCTTTCTCAGCTTTCAGGCTTACTTCCCTCCAGTGGGAGGGAAGACCCTGGGTGCTTTCCAATCTAGAATTATTAGGAGGACAGAAACACCATATATTTTTTTACTGTTAAAAAATGTTTATTTTTCTGTTACTTGTATTTTTTGACATTTGTCTTCCCAAACTGAAAGCTTGGTAATGAATTTTTCCTTTATTTCACTGACATACTATTCTTTTCCCTTGTATTTAACTACTCTCCAGCAAATCTCCGGTTTGCCTTGTTCCATTCATTCCCTCTGGAAGGGTTTTCAAGTTTTAAACATTCACCTCAGGAAGATTTCATTATAAGAACTTAAGGAAAATAATATAATCTTGCTTTAAAACACTTCCTTCCTCTGTTTTGCTGATGGATTATAACAATTCAGAATACCATCTGGCTAGCAACTGGTACAGAACTTATTTCATTGTTTTAACTGTATTTGTTTCTTTTGGTTGTAGAGCCCATAACACGAGGATTCCCCTGCTGCTGTTCTGTGATCAGATCCAGAGTACAACATGAGATCAAGATGTGCCCAAATGTCTGGAATTGGGCTAGAAATAGCCTTGGCAAGTGATCTGTAGACTTACATGGAATTTGAACATGAGTCCTATGGTGGAGGGCAAAACGCATGTCTGAATTTTCCAGCTTGATCCATTTTCTAAAATCAGAGGAAAATCTGAAAAGAAACCTGACCTTCTCCTTCTTTGGGGGATTTTGTAGAAACTTCTTAAGATCATAGATTGAATTCAAAAGGAGAAAGGAACCCGTTTTCTGAATCCAGTTTTGACGTAACTCAGAATAATGGAAGTAGAACTGGACAAGACATTTTGAAGAACTTTCTACAATCCCAGTTTTGAGGAATCTCACAGAACAGTTCATGAAGTTGAGTAGTGCTCAAGTTCAAGTCTAGGAAGGAAGCCTCCATCCCAAAACCTAACTGACAAACTAAACATATTCCAGCTCTAAATTTGATCACGCATGGACTGGGAGCATTAGTGGTGATACAGAGGGGAAGTACCACATCTGAGCCTCTCCCCACATCACCTGCAGCACTCAGTGCCTGAGGGGAGTGAGACCTCAGGGTTTCTAGGTCCTCCCTCCAAACACATTTTGAGCACTGGTGAGTATGAGACTTCCAATACATAATTTGACGCCTGATTCAGTATGGATCACAAGGTGGTGCAATTTCAGTGAAACTACTGCTTCTTATCCTACAGCTGTTCATTTAATTCATTTGTGTGATTTTGAAAGACTGTGAAAATGAAGAATTACTCAAAACAATCTCTAATGACTATGAATGTTTTTACAGCCCTTACTGGAAGGTGAATGTTATGGTGTAAATGTACAGAGCACTCAGCAACAGGGGTTCACTGTCTGTCCCATGAGCAGGTGCCAATCCTCAGGGTCAGTGCTGCCTCAGGTACAACCTTGCTGACCAGCATCATGTTTGATGTTAATTTTTTGATATAGATCTCTTGATCACCAGCTTTCTCATATAAGCTGTGGCCAGACAATAAAAGGCAAAGGCCAGTGTCACATTAATGACAGAGGGCATAAAGTTCTTAGAATTTATTTTTAGTTCACCAAACCATTCTAGTCCTGAGGTTTAGACTATTTAAAGCAAACACTGCTGTATACCCAACACATGATATTTTCTCACATGTTGCCTCAGTTCCACATGCTCATGTCACTTCCATGTGAACTACAGCAGATTGCAAAGCTGTGTCGTATTCTTTTAATTTTTACACTGAAGGATTTCAAATGGAACCTAACGTAATTAGATTACATGTAATCTCTTCCCATTTTGATCCTATTCTCAAGAGTGTTTGCAAAGGAGCTTACTTGAGTCTTAAATGCACAACTTGAAATCACTCTGACGGAGATGAATAAGAGCAGCATGCTCTTAGAAAAACATCCTGATGTGCAGGACAAAGCCTCATGGCTTTATTCAGTGAAATAGGTGTCTCTATTGGCAGTGTTCCCTTCAAAATCCTCGACACACAATTTTTTAAACTTCTGCACAAAACGTCTAACAAGTTGATTCAGCGTCTTTCCTTATCCATTTGTCTCCTGAATCAACACAGACTCCTATTAATACCTGCTTGTCCCAGGGCTTCCACAGAGCTGTGTAGTTTCTATTCAGGTGTCAGCCATCGAGATAAACTGCAGTTCAGAAGGGTTTTCAAACAGCCATCACCTTCCCGGGAGTACATTAAAAGAGATTATGTGTTGCCAGACAGCAAGTCTTGTCAGGTCAGGACAAAACAACACTTAAAGCCAATTGGCTCATGTATCTCAAGGTATGTGTGTCCTTGCACAAATTCACTTTCCCCTCAACCTAGTATTTAAGAAAATCCACCTTTCATGATGTTGATCAATCTGAAGTGTGATCAGATTGAATCCTGCTTATTATCTTCAGGTTACAAAAGGAGAAATATCTCTGGATGTGATAGTTAATTATTGGATTGTAAGGAAACTTTGAGGAAAACAGCCTGTTATTTGGTAGTTGGTACCTCACCTTTCAGAAAGCTCTTCCTTGCATAAAAAGGATAAAGGATATTTACACTTCAAAGGTATTTGCTGAAAGTTTGGGAAGCTTCATTCTGCTTTACAGCCTCAAACTGGCTTTCTTTGCCAAAGCTGAGGGGTGCCTTTATTAGCGCTGGTGGCTGTGTGCAGGGACCGTGGCTTCCCTACAGGATGAAACGGGGTACCAGGTGTAAACACCACTGGGCCAGGAATGTGAGTAACCTCGTGTCCCTGTGTTTGGGGAGCCTCACCCTGGGAAACGCAGCAATGGCCCTTCCCTGGGAAACGAACTCCATTCCCTACGTGTGTGAAACAGCTTGAGAGAGCCCGGCCACCCTCTTGCTGGCTTGTTTCACTCTACGGTTGCCATATGGGCTTGGTTAGGGAACAGATAAGCGCGATAGGACTTCCACTTCCCTGGCACACTATTCCTGCAGTTAAGGCTTCATAGGAAACCTTCACGCTGCTTTACCCTGAACAGGAGGCTGACCGAACACAGATGGCTCAAGGCAGAGGGGGAAGAACGTGCTTAAATGCAAAGCCCAACTTGCATCCCCCACTTCATGTTGTGCTACATAAATTCTACATGAAGCGGAGCTGGGAAAAGACTCTAAATATCACATTGCTGGAAAAAAATTATTTTGATCTTTCACAAGGAGCTTTACCTGAACAAACAATATATTTCTGCTCCATCAATCACTCACACTTCTCTTTCTGCTGGTTTCAGCAGCAAATGGAAAAGGTCATAAAGATTTAACTTTTGCACTACATTAGACAAGTAATTACACCTTTTGCAGGATACACTATCACAGCACAGAGTATCAACACATTTTGTTACAGGCTCCCATTTTCATTCGCTTGTAACATCATGAAAATGATTCCCTTGAGGTTTTTAGATTTGCTGGTGTCTAAGAAATGATTCTGTTAACTTTGAGTTGCTTTTGACATTCTGGTGATTATGAGTGAGTGATAATAAACTTTAATAGTGACTGTGCTCTGAATGCTGACTCTACAAATGCTGCCATAAGATTCCTGGTTCCTTCTCTTACTGTAACTCTACATCAGATCTGCACTTCACAAAAATGTATCTTTCAGCTACTCTCCTGGAAACCCACAATAAGGCACACAAAAGATGAAGCTGATGTTTTGTTTTGTTGAGCATCATTGCCAATAAGACCTAATCTTCTGTCTTAACTCTTCTTTTTCTTCTTCTGTTTTATGTTCTACTTTTCCTTGATTTGAAAGCTGTATGATTTGATTATAGCTCTTCCCTCTCTTTCATCAAATCCCATTGCCTTCTGCTGTGGGAGCAGGATGAAATCCTGTTGACAAGAATCTAAAACTCAGGTTCAGGAAAGTATCCCGATTCATGTTTTAAAGCTTGTCCTGTTCTTCAGTTTAGACACAGCCACACATGCCTTCTTCAGCCAGGCTTTCCGGGTTTTGCATTTGCTGTGCACAGCCAATCGTGCATTGTTTGTGTACTCAACATAGAAAAGGATATCTGGGAAGTTCTATGACATGGGATATACGGGTAAGTGACACATTTTTTGGTGTTGTGGTAATTTTCAGTTCACTGAAAAACTAACTGCTATTAAGGAGACCTTTAAAAAAAGGGTTTTGTACTAAGTGTATTAAATACTGTTCAGTGTGTAGTTATCATAGATAATATTGAAAGCTAAATCAACATAAAAAAGGAGAGAAAGAGAGAAAGAAATGAGAGAATATTGAAGTAACAGAGTAAGACAGAAGGAGGTGAATGGGAAAAGGCAAGAAATTGCTAGAGGAGACAGAAAATTTGGGAAAAAAGGAAGGAGAGTTAAGAAAATCTGTCTTGATGGACAGAGAGGACAGAAATAGCCCCTTTCATCAGGCAGCAAGCACCACACACATTCAAGTCGGATTCCCACGGCAGGAGCCACCAAAAGCAGGAAGAGAGGCTTGAATGGGTGAAACCTGAACCTCAACAAACCAACAGAGCCTGTGGACAATGGGACTGGCTGAGGGCAAGCGAACAACCCCAACCAAAAGGAAAACAGTCCTTTAGGCAGCCAGAAATAGCGACAGCCCTTCCTATGCAATGCAGTGTCTCCATGGGAGCTGATGCTCCCACGTGTGTACAGGCAAACCTCTGCCTAAATCATCAGTTCTGCAAAGCTCCTGGAAATGTCGATGACATGATCAGGCAAGGGATGGGCTGGAAGTAACACCTGAAACCCACCACTTTCATTTTGGGGAAAAAGAAACAAAAGCAAACCCAGCAGGTGGTATAGCAGCTGAGTGCATTTAATCTTATAAAATACTGACGCTTTGGAGCAGCTTTTTTGTGGAAGAAAGAAGGAGCAGAGCTGCTCTGGTCTATTAAAATAAAGGCTTGTGATCTCCCTAAAGAGATTGATAAAGGATTTAATCACTCTGGATCTGCTGTAAATTGTGCTATCTGATCTGTGCCTAATAAATGAAAAAGAGATGAATTTACTACTCATTTTGCAAATTTACTCCTGGTTGTAATGCTGATCCCTTGTTCTGCACCTTTTGTACAGCTCCAGGGCCTGGAGTTGTTACTCAGAGGCACGTGGCACTAAGTGGGTGCCTTATCCAGCTTGTGGGATGCCACCTCAGGGCTCCTGGTACCCCTCGGAGCTCTCTGTCCCCACAGGCACCAGGGACTCTCCTCCCTCGTCTGCAGGTGTAGCCCAACCGTTGTGCCCAGCTCTTCATGTTCAAGTCATGATGTTCCCCTGCTGCATTGTCCCAAAGACTCCAAAAATGACTTTTCTTGCAGAAAGAAGGAACAATTAAATGTTTTCCTTTACTTCCCTTGGCTGGGGCATGGAGGGCATTTGGAGCATCAGGAAAGGGCCTGTCTGGGAACTGTGCTTCTGGGAAGCATTTGGGCAACCACTCTCTTGCCTTAGGGTGCACAGAGAGAGTTTGGGATCATCATCCTGTCCTCATCCAGGACTGGGATGTCCCCTACTCCAAGAGGAACAGGAGAAATTCTCCATTTCCATTTTATGATGTGCAGCTGTGTTCTATCCAACTCCATTTCCAAATCCTGCTTGTTTTCCAGGTTCCTGATGTTCTTAGACAACGGCTGCGTGTCGTACATCAAGGAGTGGGAGCTGTACCCGGCCTGTTGGCTACATGAGTGATCCCTGTCCCTCCTGGCCTGGAGAGGTTTGGACATAACATCATCCCTTCTGTTGTGCCTAGGGGCTTGCCCACAGGAAACTGGAGTGGCATTTATCCTCTAAGAGCTTCCTGTGGTAGTCATTCCTCCTCTCAACTCACATACCCATGCTGTTAGGACAGAGGTGGGTTTTCCATCCCAGCTCATGTCTTCTCCATGCAGGTAAAACCACAGGTTACCTCATGGAGCGTTCCCTCTCTCGAGCAGGAGCCTGCTCCTAATAGCAGAGACTCTGGTCTGTACTGGTAGGGCATGGAAAATTTCCTCTTTAAGCTCCTCTAAAAGTCTCTGGTGGCCCTCTTTAATTTCCCCTTTTAAATTCCAGAAATCCTTCGTCAGTCTTTCCAGGGATGAGATGTAGGGCCATAATGGGGCGGGGATAGTTTCTTCATACATCTGGAGTCTGCCAAACCAGAATGTGCACTTCTTCTCCCTCCTTCCATGCCAGCACTCCCAATGACCTGGCACATGGCCACATGTTTTGTGTACACTGGATGCTGTCTGGATTATTAGGAAATCACTTGTTATCTGAAAAGATTATCTCCAGCACAGCTAATTCTCTCAGTCACTGGGTACCTTCCTCCATGGTGTTCCACTTCTCTTGGTGCACTGAAAAGTCTTCCTTGCAAAGGTATCTTTCCCTCATGCTTGACAAGAGTTGCCTCCAGAGGCTGAGTGTTCCTGGTCTTTTCCTGATCCTCTGGCCAATACCTGCATCCCAGGACAGGGATCCCAGTTGCTTGCCTTCATTACCATCCAGTGCCACACCATCGGTCACAGTAAGTCTTGCCAAATACTCAATGATTTAAGTGGAAATAATCTTGAAAGAAGTAATTAAAATCACTTCCAAAGGGAGGAACTGTTGAAAATTTTATCACTTTCCTAATTAATTTTTTCTAAGCAATTGTTTTAATTAATCAAAAGCAGTGTATTAGTCTTAAGCAGTGTAATTTTCCACTTTAGCCAGCATGTCACTAAGTTTCTTTGTTGACAGACTTATTGTTAGATCACTGAAACTTTTAAGTTTTGCTAAACCAACTCTGATAAGCTTCAAATGAACAAAGGAAAGCTGGACACCAAGGATCCAAAATTTATGGGCCTCCAAGGACATATTGGAGTAACCAGAAGACACTAACAAAGACATTACAGCCTAAGCACTGTAGACTGTTGGGGAAAAATTTATAAAAGGGCTGACAAACGTGGACTAGTGAGCACTAGAAGCAGGAAACCAATAACTAATAGAAGAGTAATTAATGAAAAGAATTATGCAATTTAGAACCAACAAATGTTAATTCGTTTGCTAAAAATGTGTGAGTGAAAAGTTCTGGAAATGGGGTGCATGTGGCTGGAGTTATCTGCTGTGCCCCCCAGCCGGGAATAAAGTAATGCCTACTCTCCAATGCTATGAAATGAGTTTGGGAGTTTGATTTATCCCGATGTTTTTGGTGTCATACTAAGGAGCCGAGAACTGGACACAGTAGAATGGGTGTCCATACTGAGGGCCTCGGTAGCTCATGCAGCACAGCCACGGAGTTTCTCAGCGGCACGAGGCCTCTTTTGTGTCCTTCCCCCCATTCTCCCCACAGGAGCTCCGGGCCCCGGCAGGCGCCTCGTCCCGTACCCAAGATGGCGGCCGCGGCGGGTCAGCCCTGTGGGAGGGGCGGGGGCGGGGAGGGTTTCCATAGCGGCGGTGTCACATCGGGGCACTTCCTGGTCGGAGGCCGCCGGTCCCGGGGCAGCGAGCAGGGACGCGCCGCGCCGCTGGGGAAGGCGGCGGAGGGAGGGAGGTCCCGGGAAGAGGAGGAAGCCGAGCAAAGGTAGGGACAAGCCGGGACTTTGCTCCGGCCATTGTGCGGCCCCGGAGTGGCCGGCTGGACCCGTCCATTGCGGGGGTGCGAGGGGGGCCGCGTGTGTGTGGAGGTGCCGTGCCGGACCCTCCATTGAAGCGGGCGGGTTCCTCCGGACTGAGGGGAGGCGGGCGCTACCATCCTTCTCCGGGGGGGGCGCTTATCCCCCGCGGGGCCGGGGAGGTGGAAGTGGCGGGAGCCGGCTCCCGCAGGGTCCTGGGGTGCTCGGACTGTTCCATTCCTAGCGGAGGGGTGTGTGTGTTTTTGGAAGTCCCCCCTCTTTCTGCTGGGGAAGGGGCGGCGCGTGGGGGGCTGCGGGGCTAGCGGGACGCGGCGGAGCCGGGAGTGCTGGGCGACCCCGGGGGAAGCCCTGTGGAGATGCCCCTGGTCCCATTGTAAGGTTGGAGTGAGGTGTGGCAGCGTGAGGGGCCGCATTTAGAGTGGGGGTGGGGGTCCTGTGTGTGTGGGTGCGTGCTTGAGGGAGTCACGGCTGTAGGTCGGACACTTGGGGCCTCCTTGAGGCCCCCCTTTCCTGTCCATGTGGGAGGCGACAGTGCCACCCTAGTCGGGAGTAGGGAGGATTTCGATGGCTGAACCCTTTAACGTGACTTTTTGGCACGGCTGCTCTCACTGTAGCTGCTCTCTCCTCTGCTTTTGGTAATACTTCAGGTACGTGGTGGGAGCTGCCAGGCTGGCAGCGGCGGGCTGGGACAGAGGGCGTCCCCCAGGCTGTGCTCAGCCCTGGGTCTCCATGGCCCTCTCCCAGCCCTCAGTCTCCGCTGGGGCTGCCAGCAAAGAGCCAATTACTGTCAGGTGTTTCAGGTTCTTTCTGCGGCGTGGATGGCTGCCTGTAGAAAACCAGCGAAGCCACTGAACTGCCAGCTGAACGAGAGTCAAGTGGTGACCTAAAAGTCACTGTCTCCAAACTCCTGTACCAGTTGTTCACCCGTATATGCTCTAGAATAACTTTATTTGTGCCATTTGCTGCTTGGAGCAGGCAGCTGCACTGAAAGCTGGCTGTGAGGGGAGCTGGTTTTCAGCTTTCACTGAATTACAGTGGAGTGAAAACAAATCCACATCTGCCCTGTTCGTAACAAATGTATCTTGTAGAGGATCACTTCAGTTAGGATAAATATATTAAATAATTTTTTCTATGGTTTTCTAGCTTGCTGCATGCCCTGCAGTCTAGAGCTGCTGTGTGACAGTCGAAACTCCAACTCTGCCAGGCGTGTGTGTATTAAACGCAGCGGCCAATCAGCAGTGCCTGAAACTAAAGGCGATTTGCCTCAACGCTTTGTAGTGTAAATATTCCTGCTATGAACAAAGGAGGGTGTGTCGTTGGGCTTGTTTCATTTGTACTTCCATGTGCTTCCTCATCTGTGGCCAGTCAGTGATTCTGTGTAGGTTCTGAAACAGTAGCAATTTCACTTTGTTGTCAATTGTGCATTTGTGCTGTCTTGGGCATTTTACTGAGCTGGGATGCTCAGAAGCTTGGTGCTATATTAGGGATTTTTGTTATGTTCTTTTTAATAGCTGTGCTCTGAAGTGACTTAGTTTTGCTCCTTTTAAACTTTTGTTGTTTTTGATTATAACTTTTAAGTTAATTCCGCTGAGATGCAATGTAAAATTAGTGTTTAGTAGAACTGCCTTTTAACCAGCTGTTCCTCTGCCCTCTGATTATACAGCACAGAAACCACCAGTTTCAGACTTAATGTTTTGCCAGCCAGCTCTCCGTGCAACTCTCAAACATAGTGCTTCTGAAATCTGTTTTCTGTGAGGGGCGTAACGTTTGGTTTAAAGGAGACGGTAAATGACACTAAAATACTGATTTGTGCGAGGCAGGCTGTCTTTAGACTGTTTTGTCTTTGTGTATTTAAGCAGTGCAGTTGCACGCTGCTCCTGTGATTCCTGGTTCTTGGGAACTGGGGAGTATAAATTCTTAATGTTAACTCCTTAGCATCTAAGTTAAACAGATACTACAATAACACACACACAGGCTAGACGTGAACCTTTAATTGCCAACTTGAAAATCTTTTCTCTAGGTAGAGTCATACCGCATAGAATTACAAGGTGCTGTAATTTGCTTGTAATCTGGCTCCTGCTAATTATCCTGAAACAGAGTATTGGGTAAAAATAGAGACCTGGCACCAGCTATGGAAACAGGTATTTGAATATATTATGAGCATGTGTGAATTTGAAGTTGCAAAGAGCTTCACTCACTGCGGGTATTCCTTTCAAGTCTCAGCTAAAATGCCAGTAGTTTCACAGCTACTGAAGGATACACCCAAGAGAGAGTAGATGTGTGTCAGTAGAGGAAACATGGGATGGAATACAAGGGTTAGCTCTTCAGGAAAAGACAGAGATCAAAGGTATGTGTGGGTGGATTGGAGGTTGGTGGTTTTTTTTATTATAGCCTTGTTGTTTGCAAGGGAAAGCAGAAAGAGTGTCAGGCACTGTTTTGCATTAAAAGTTTTTCCAAGATGGTGTCTTTCAGAAAGGCACTCAACAAGTGATAGGCTCTTTCTTTCTGTTTTGCAGTAGTTGGTAGTGCTTCTGTCCAGGAGAGAACCCTGCATGCATTGAAATCAACCAGGTTGGCTGAGAAAGCAAAGTGAAAACAGTTCGGTTTCTAACACACATCCCTAGGAAAAGGTGTTGGTATTGCAATGCAATAGAAACCAGGGACTGTCTGATATTTGTAGTGTTCACTTTCAATGATGCTTGCTATTGCTACAATCAAAATTACAGATGCAAGTCAAAACTTTGCACTTTAAAAAAAAAAGTTATTTACAAGGGAAGTGACATAAAACACGCACGTTATTTCAAAGAACAACCAGAATTTACCACAAGTCTGCATTGTTGGTAAACAGATGCTAGCAATGGCTAAACAAAATCTTTAGAGACTGAAGGCAACACAGGAGTAGCCCTTTATGGCTGGGAGTCGGAGGTCAGGCTGCTGTGGTGCACTGGAACGTTCACTTTCCACACGTTCAGGTGGAACAGAGCTTCTGTACCGTCCCCATCTCATTTCCTCAGTGTTACGTGACAAGATTTTTATAAGCAAGGAGGGTGCATAATTAAGCTATTATTAGCCTTAAGTGGTTTTCAGAGCTGCCGTTTTGTTTTTTCCTAATGAACAGCCTTTTCCTGTACGTACACACAATAAAATGTCATGTAACACGATGTCTCAGAGGCAAAGTATTGTTAGTTCATACCTACAAAACTAAGTTGAGGTAATGCCTTTGGAAAATCAAGCTGAATGGGTGACTCTGGTCTTCCAGTTGATGATGATTAAGATTCAAGAAGAATTTGGGCCCCAAGGTCGTGTGAAGCTCTGGTCAAAAGTGCTTTGGACCTGGTTTGAGGTCTGTCTGTTTGATCCATTTGATGTTCTTAACATAATAGGTGTTACTAGCCCAGTAAATAATATCATGAAAGTTACATTTGCTAATTTTGACACCAGTAGTCAAGAGGAAGCTGACAAGACTGCAATTCTAATGCTGTGTCTAACAGACACTTCATTTTTGGTTGGGCTGCGTGTGCTTAAATATTTAATGTAGCTGACGGTCATGAAAAGTTGACAGGACCTGCAGTTAAAACTGTTCTTCTTCACTGATTGTAGCATATCATGGCTTTGTGCTCATCTCTGCTTGTTTCGAATGTTTGTGTGTGGATTTTTTTCAGCTGTTTTCTTCCCATACTGAGTCCCTTCCCTGTTTTACTTTTTCAGTGCAAAAAAGTTGGTTGTAATTTTCAGTCTGCAGCTTTACCAAAGGCTTCTTTTTGGCAGCTGGATTTCTTTTCTTCATGGTGTGTGTGGTTTTGATGTTTATTCTATATATTTTTTTAACTGTTTTAGCAGTTGATAAAGGAATCTTGTGGTATCCTGGGGTAGTTCCTGTACTACTTTGCCATGTGCTGTAGATCTATAAATGTTATGTGAAGTAATAATTTAGGAAAACTTGCATCTCTTTTTATGTCTTTTTGCATTTTTCTTTGGTTTTTTTTTTAAGCATGAAGAGATCAGGAGAGTTGAGACTTGAAATCTGAGTCAGCACAAGATATTATCTGGCTGGATTAGCACAGGTGGTGAGGTTCACCAGGTTCTAATTGGTTTTGAAAAATGGAAATATATCACATAATATTCCTTAATTTACAGATAGTCTCTATTTGTGCAAGTATTAGATGAAAACTGTTTATAGCTTAGTAGATATGTTGGATTTGGTCTTTTCATCTCAGCTGTGAGGTGAAGTTGCTTTCATTTAACTGTTCTATCAGACTTGTATAAACTTGCTTTTAGCAGCAGGAGGGAGATTATATAATAAATTTTTCAAAATGTACTTGCTGTGCTGTCATTGTTGGAGATTAAGTCCTCTATATTTGACTTCAGGGAGGGCCAGGCATATTGTTAATGAATCTGTATCTGCCCTACTTGGATATCCTTTTTGGAAATCTATGAGGAATTGATGGAACTGTAGGTTTATAGATGCTAGAAAGGGTAACTTTTTCAAGTTTTGTTTCTGAGGAGGAAGTGTTGGATGTCCAGGCCAACTTGTTCAGTAACCTTAATTGCATTTCTTGTGTTTTAAAGAGTGGTTTTTTTGCATCCTCTTGCTAGTTGAGGTTGCTGAAGGAAAATACTACTTTGGAATTTTCACTTACTATATCCATATTGTAGTCTTGTGCTTTTAACTTTTTAACTGTTCCCAAGAGATAGCAAACATTATGTTTTATTGCACATTTTTCATAGCACATGCACACAAGTTTATAATGTGATCATTGGAAGAAGATGCATGTTTTGAGTCGATAAACTGCAAAATATATCCATAAGCAGTAAAGCTCCTCAATCATAACAAACACGTCTTCGTGTTCCCTTTTTTTTTTTAACAAAGAGAATGAAAAGATGAGAAGTAGGAAAGACAGTTTATACATAAACATGTATTCTAGTGATTTGTAGTTGGAAAACTTATTTGTACTTTTATTTTTCTCCCACCTTCAGGACATGTATACCTCTGAGAAACCTTCTCCAACAAAATACCTTGCTTCAAGACCTCTCTTGGATTATATACAAAGAAGTTTCCAGTCATGAGTAAGTAGATTTCTTTCTTTCAAAATAAGAGAAACCCTTAGTTTGTACTTTACAAGAACTTCTCAAGAAGTTTAGTTTAGAAGTACTTCAGTAGTAGGTTTTGGAAGGTGGTTATTCCTCAAAAATATTCATATTGAGTTTTGTGTCTTCAGTTCTGTAAAAATAACCAAATAAAGCTGAGATTTGGCAGATGCCATTTTTCATCTGCAAATTTTTGATCAATATGTGCTCTGTAAGCATTCTCTGTATGTAGTCTGGTCTCATCTTCAAGAAGTTGAGTTCTGTAACAGGCTGATGTTTGTTTTATTCTGTATAAATAAAACATGTAACTCTGAGGAGAAAATGCCATAGGTTTGCTAAGAACTACGAAATTTGTGACTGCCTAGTGAATCAAAATAACTGGTAAAAGTCCAACCTAAAATGAATGGACTTCATTTTATAGGAAAAAAATAAATATGCAATTCAAATTCCAGTATAGAGGTTTGATCCCAAAGGAGTTTTGGCATGTATTGGAATGATCTGAGCCATCCAAAACTGTGACTTAAATCTGTTATGGTGGGAAAAAAACAGATTAAAGACACCTGAAGTTTTGGTTTAGGTCATATCTGATGGGTAAGATATCCTCTTTTTAGTGAACTCTTTTGAGTATTTAAAGGTCTCATAAGTTTTGCAGATGTGAGATTTCTTAATGCCCCTTTTGTCAGCAATGTTACTTGGCCTAGCCTCATGTAGAAGTAAGGATAAAACTTCATTTGCACAGGAAATGTATTTGAAATGTAACTCAGCTTCAACACAACTGTACTGAATGTGCTGAAGAAAAAGCATCTTGTTCATAGGATAATTATATCCTGTGTTAGTAAAATAAGACCATTTGAGTTTCTGGGAGGAAGTGAATAAAGAAAATTGTTGGTTAAATTTCTTGTCAAACTAAATGAAAAATGATTGTTCTTGACAACTGGAAATAAAAAAGAATGACAAAGGAAATGCTTGCTAAATGCAGCAGAGGAAAAATTACACCAAAAAAAGGACTGAAAGAATTGCTGAACTATAGGGTTCATGCTAGTGTAGATGGAACTATTTTAGTTTTTAAAAGATGTATCTCTACTTTCTTTCATATTCCTGTTCACACTTGTTTACTTTCTGATGTTTAAACCTATTTGCTGTATTGCATAGAGGACAATTTTCCAGGCAGTTATTCAAGTACTGGAATATCCTGATTTGTCAAACGCTGTATATGAATCTTCATTTGTTTTATAGAGCTTTTTGTGTGCTGTCATTGCTTTATGTACAGTCTTAAACATAACAAATAACTGACTCACATTTGCTGTGTTAAGTGTGACTTCCAGGATGCTGCTGTGGTGATGTTGGTTTGGGTACGGCGCATACAGACAGAGCGAAACGCGCTTGGTTTTGCTCAGACTTTGAGCTGATTCCAGGCTGGAGGGTTCAGCTGTTCATTAGGAAGAATGAAGACCCTTATTCAAATGCAAGACAACATTTTGGCAGTGCTTTTCGTGGTGGTCAAAACCAATGTTCTTCAATGCAGGACGCTGCATTCCTGTGGTAGAGTGGCTGCTGGAGCCTGTGCTGAGTGATGGGCTTCAAGGGCACTACACAAAGTGCCGCTTCTTTGCAAACATGGTTTAGAGAAGATTAGATGTTTTATATTTGGCTGATGTTGAATTTCTTAGTTTATGGTTTACTTGAGAGAAGCTTGAACTATAAGCGCAGTCCTTAGTTTTATGCTTCTCTTTCCTAAATATCCCAGTCAATAAGGTATGTATCATATCTTACGACGCTGCATTTATTTGCATAGTTCTGTACATGTGAGCTTATTCACAAAATCTATGGGAACCTATAATAGCTGGATGTATTAAAAATGGTGGAAGTCTCTAGTGTTCTTAACTTGTGCATCACCTAGTGTCATTCAAACCAAAAATCTATCTAAAATGAGGTAATCTCAGCCTTCAGAAGGCCAGTAAAAACTCCAGAATGCTGTTATTTGCAGGCTACATGATTGAATCCTGCTTGTTATTTTCTTGTGATGTAGATATACTTGATGCAATATATATTTCCATTGCTCTTTGTGAAGATCTGTGCTAGACTCTTTAAGTGGATTAAATCCATTTTCTAATATCTGTCCTAAATTTATTCACAGGCAGATGATATCTATTTGAGTTTTTTGCCAACTTTATTCACTAGCATAAGTAATTTTTACCATATATTATTTGTTGTTTACCATATAAAATTAGTTACGTAAAGCTTATTATTTTATTGGAATAGCTTGTAGAAGTGAATTTGTTGATATTCTGGTACTTATGAAGCACGCACATGCTTATTTTCAAGCCAAAGATCAGTTAATTTTTTTTTTTGAAAGTGAATGAAAGAACTTTTTTTTTGTTTAACTTTTTTAGTAGTTATCAGGTGTGTAAGTGCATGTTTTGGATCCTGTTGTACTGGATCTTCCCTTGTGTTGGGGAAGAGCATTGACAAAATTGCAAAGTTCACCATTCACGGTGGTAGTTCGTTATAGGACAGTACAAAAAATCTGTTAAAACTGAGGCTTTTACTTCTGTGGAATAGCTTTATAAATGTCTGTTTTCATAAATAAGGGTGAGATAGATTTGTATTTGAAATTGTGCTTTTCCGTTGTGTGCCTTTTAGGACACTGAGGTCATATCCTTAAAGGGTTTGTAATAGTATCAAGTGTAGCTAAGTGAAGTTGATTACTGATTTGTTTTGTATTTAAAGATAACTTTTCAGAGAAATCCTGGTGGATGCAATCTTCCTAGAATGTCCTACCACAGAAGGAATTGGTTTAATCTGCATTTTCTCCAGATACTAACATTTAGTGGCCAGAAAATGTGTGGCGTCATAATAAATTCTTAATATTGTGAACTCCGTTCTTTATTTTTGGGAATTTTCCTGTGCGTTTCTCCTTTGAGGAAGGGTCAGTACAATGAAATTATTTGAGCTGCTGCAGTGATTAGTGCACAGTGTTGCAACTATTGCAATGACATCTTCATTTTTTTCCCCTTCAATGTGTAAGATGCAGTACCAACTTACAATACAGAATATTTCTTTCCTGACTTTGTCTTTCTGCTTTTAGTTTTGTTTCTCACACACTAAAGACGTAATGCTGGATGCAGTTGGGAAAGTCACAAGCTTCTTTGTGCTTCATTCTCATCAGTTCAGGTTTTCTTTCTGTTTCACTGAGGGTAGGAACACATTTTGTGTGTTTCGAGCGATGCTGTGCAATGTAATCTTACATTCTGCAAATGGTTGGTGTGGCCTGGTAATGACGGGGGAAGATTTTGCTTCTCCAGTTCAAATCAGGCCCACGATGGTGTGATTAAAGGCTGCTTCTGTTTGATGGTTGGTTACATACCTTGACCTCTCATTACAGCTCTGGCTTTCTAGTCTGTGTTCACAGAGGAACCTTATGGTTTTGGGATTTCTAAACAAATAGATTTCTTTCCTTCTGTGTTCTTGTAGTGTATATAAAGAAATAGTTTTGGCTGTCAATCTCCCTGTTCATGAACAATGAACTTGGGAATTAAAACTAATGTTAAAGTCAGCCATAACAGATAAAGATGCAGTGCAGTAGTGAGTCCCTGAAGGCCAGTTTGGATGGGGCGTGGAGCAGCCTGGTCTGGTGGAAGGTGTCCCTCTCCATGGCAGGGGGTTGGAACTGGATGATCTTAAAGTCTCTTCCAACCCAAGCCATTCTACACATTATTATTTCTGTGTTTGCAGCTGAGGAAAGTGTGTTCTGGGCATCTGCTGAGCTTCCTGTGCTAAGGAAAGTCTGTGAGTTAAGGCTGGCTCAGTTTTCCCCCCTCAGTCTCCCCTCCAGGTGTGTCAAAATGAGTCTGTAGTGAACTGAGGACCAAGTCGGACTGTTCATAAAATACATACTGGGAAATAGACTTTGTTTGTTCTACCCGAAGTGTAGGTGGCTGTGCATTTTATGTATTGTGGGTAAAATGGTGCAAGTCATTTTAAAGCTGCATGATTTGGTGTGAGAGGCTTTGTAGTCATCACTTCTTTGCAGTGAGCTGAGATTGAATGAAAGAAAGGAAAAAGTCTAGGTTTTGATTCACTGAGACAACTGCATGCTGGGGAAGGAAAGCTTAGAAGTAAACTAAAATACTTCTACGATATATAATAATGAATAGCTAAAGGATGTCAGATTATTATGTTACATGCTAAGTTCTTATTTTTGAACCATGAACCCTGAAAGCACAGTCGTAAAACGCAAGTTTGAAGCTAGAGTTTGTGAAGTGTTTTCACAATTGTTGTGATTTCACAGCACAATTGTCCTCTAATCTTTATAAATACTGTGACTTGAGAAATAGGGAAGAAGTTATTGTGTCTCCTAGGTTATCTTTCCTGAAACTTGAAATAGTAATTCTCTATGAAAAAATGAAGCTCTGAGTAATAAAGAATTGTAGAATACAGGGGATAAAGAGCCATAGTGCAGATTTGAAAAATGTTGCTTTGAAGACTTGTGATACGTATATAAAATTTTTTAAGAGTTACTAGTAACCCCCCGCAACTCAGCTATGTGAAAAAGAAGGAAACCCACAAGACTCTTAAATAGTAACCCACTGTATATTAGTGACCCCCTAAAATTGCTACATTGATAATATCAGCGTTTATTTAATGTTACATCTTTTTTTTATTGGAGCTGTCAAGGCAATTTACCACTGTAACTGTAGTGGCAGATGAGAGTTTGGATCAGTAGTAGTACACGATTAACTTTTTTATAGTGGAATGTTGAAGCATGAAAAATACATGTTGTTCTTTGGCTCTGGAATCTTGTAGTAGGAGAACTTGCCACTCGGTCTTGCTTCACTGTTACTGCTCTGTGTTTTGTTAACTTTTCAGCTTTGTTTTCTTGGGGCACTGCCCCTTGCTGCTCTATCTCCTCTTTATAATGCAGCTTGTACGTGGTGACACTGTCAGCAACTGGGCTGGAGATAATTTTCTGACTCAAAATACAGATTCAGAGGTCCGAATTAACGAGTTACAGAAACTTGTATGGTCTCGACAAAGAAGTTTTGAATTAAGTTTCATCAGAAAGGTCTGGGCTGTAGAAGCCAAGGCTGAACTCAGGGTCTTAAAACTTCATGAGCTCTTTAAAATGTTGCCCATGCCAGTAATGGGGGCGGTGTCCTTTGCCTGCCTGAATTCCTGCCTTTTTCCTTGCTTCGGGAGCATTCATGAGGCTGATTGGAGCTGGGTGGCTCCCGAAGCTCCTGCCCAGGTAGCCGCATCCATGGGTGCGCTGCTGCCGTGCAGGGAGCGCCGTGCAGGGGTGGGGATCAGCGGTCCGTGGGTGAGACTGGTAAATGCTGTTTGCTCCCTTGCTGGAAGTGTGTGTGGAACTATAGCTTCAGTTCTTCAGGAATGCAGTAATCTTGACGCTGAGCAAGGAGAGGCATCTCCAGAGGGCTAATCAGATCTTGGATGACCCAGTTTCTCACCAATACTGTAATTAAACTGCTCCTCTGAATACACAGGGTGCATCAGTAGCAATAAAATATAAACCCAAACACTTTGAACAGAACTGATGCATCACATGGGGGAAATTCAGGCTTGCTAGTAGAAACTTACTTGTTGTTTTAATATTCACATTTTATTATGTTAGATTTCTTATTTATTCAGTTGATGTAATGATGAAGCTTCTCAGACCCTGTGGATTTTTTTTTCTCATAATACAGCTATTTAAGTAGATCAGAACACAAATGAAAGCTTTTTGAAATTAGTCTGTGTTTAAACAGATTTTAAATTAATTTTAAAATTTGTTTTCATAATCCTTCCTTTATTTTTGGTCACTTCTTAGGATATTTAGGGCTGGTAAGTTGTTGCTTCCCTTGCACTTAAAATTTATTTTTAAATCAGAGAGGCAGATAAACAGTTTTTAAATTTTTTTCTGTTATGTGTTTACTTGGATGAAGTAAGTCTTCAATCTCTATAGTCTGAAGTGAAGCTGCATCTTTGCAGGAGGTTGCAGTTACCAAAATGAGTTCATCACATCCAGAAGCTGTGTTTGCAGGTGTTAGATTCAAGTTCAGTAGTGTCACTTTCTATAGGGCTTTGCTAACAAAGAGGTATTGTATAATATTTACTGTTTACTTTAAATTAGTTAATGTATAGTGAAGTTAAATTTGTAAAATCCTTTGCGTACATTTCAGATACATTTACTGAACATTTTTTAAAAGGTGTTATATTTATTTTTAAATTTATTTTTCCATAAAGGGAACTTCAAATCTATTTTCTTTCATTTGGGTTTTTTCCTGGCAGGTTGATGGAGCTACTCTAAATAAATTAGTGCAACATGACACCTACTTTTAAAGAGATGTAATTTCTGTTTGTAGACCAAGATGATGGCACTGGCAGGAAGCTATTGCTAGTTTTGAGCTGACAGGAGAGCTGTGGCAGGAAAATTGCTATCATTAATGTTGGAATTCCAGTCTTTTTGTATACACACACTGTTACCCAAATGTGTCCTTTTTAGGCACTTCACATTTATTCTGCCATGTTTGTACTGGAAATTAAGGTTGACTTGTTTACAAATTATTTACTTTATCATACTCTAGCTGTGTATGTCCAAAACAACAAGGATGATAGAAAGATGGTTATGATAATAATTTATGTATATTTAAACATTCATTACATGTCTTGTGATATATATTTCATGTAATTATTTTCTCTTTATATTATAAATTATATGTCTACATAAAATATATTTAAATTCTTTTATTCGTGTGTTTACAAATAAATATGAGTAATCTTTTAATATTTGTCTGCCTCAGTGTTTTGACTGATGGCCAGTAAGGAGTGCTGAGTTATTATGACTAATTGGCATACATAGGAGTACATGCCTTTGGCATGATAATATTCTCCCATTACATAGTTTTTTGTTTAAATCTTAGTCTTTGGGCCTCTCTCTGTGCTCCTTTATATAGAACATTGCACAATGATGCCTTTATCGTGGGTCTTTGGTGCTCCTGCAGCAGAAGGAGTGAGTAGCACAGGAACACTGCAACCTTGTTCTCTGGAGTGAGTATCAAGTATCTGCCACTATGTAAGCAATTCATATTTCTGGGATCCTATTCATCCTCTGATAAGTTGAGGGTGGTGTTCAAGTACATTCCAAAGGGGGGAAAGATGCAGAAATTCCCACCTAAAATACAGATGAAAAGCAGCAGTTATAAATGTGGATGTTTGGGTGGGTTCCCCATTCTCTGCAGAAGGCACTGTGTAGTCACAGAACAGGGTTGAAGTTACTGCAGGAGGACTTCTCGAGGCTGCAGTTTTAAGCTCCCTGATGGTGGTGTTATTTCCTGTTGAATCAAAGAATTCACAAAACAGCTGAATCAGATGAAGGATTAGAAATGGACTAAAGAAGATCTTTCCCAACAGCAGCGATAGGTGAGGTGTTCACAGGACTTTCCTTGCCTGTTGTGAGTCAAGTTGATTCTCATTTTTCATACAAATGATTGAATAATATGCACCACTGTGTAGCAAGAGTGAAGCACTGCTGCTCATTGGTGTAACTTTATCACAGATAATAAAAATAATCGAGCTGCAGTCTCATTTTATGTTTTTATTCATGTTCCTATTCAAGAAACAAAACACCCGATTTAAAAGACGTGTGGTTATTTTAAGCTAAATTGACTGTATTTCAAGAAAAACTATTGACATGCTTTACCCAACTTCTGATAGGAAACAACTTCTTTGGTTTGTAACACAGTTGGAAAATATTTGGGATTGTTGCCAGAAGTGGGGTTATATGCAAGTAATGTCAGCAAGATTATTGGCTCCATATTTATTTAAGAGCTTTTCTTCCAGCCTGTTACCCTTTCAGTGTTTACAAGGATGGTTGCAGATGTTTGTGGTAACCAAGTAGCTGCACTTGGGTGATACCCTATCAATCAGCTGATTATAAGGCTTGTTTAAGCTCTAATTGCAAAGGACCCTCTCCCCTATAATTAAGATACTTTAATTCCTAAAATTATGTGGGAGACTGGCAAGATAGCACTGGAATTTTTTTCAAGGCTATTGGTAAACCTGGACCTATCCTGCTCAAGATTTCTGAAGCGAGCACAAAGCTGTGTAGAACTCCCAAGTTCTTCTGGTTTGGGAAGTTGGTGTGATGTGTTGTTTTCTTTTTCTTCTCTTCCTTTTTTCCCCAGTTTTATTTTTTGTAACATAATGGTCTCCAGAATGGAAGGCATACTGGCACCCTGTAGAACCTCAGTGCTTTTGGCCAGGGCAGTCATTAAATCTAACAGATCACTAATGTAAAAGGGCACTTTGTTTTAATAAAGCACTTTGGTTTGCCTAGGAGAGGATTCTTGAATGCGATCTTTCTGTTTTAGCCTTGAAAAGCTCTTTGAAAACCTGCCTAATTCTGTGCTGGAGTGCTGAAAGCCTTACTCAGAACTCTTTTGAGCACGAGTCAGACTTGCCAGAATTTTTAGGGACATAGGGAAGTAAGTCTCTCACCAGAATGTTCTGTTGCATTCAATATAAAGCTTTTTGCTTCTTTTTTTTTTTTTTTTT
>WEIT01003017.1:385-47005 GCA_013389985.1 Dryoscopus gambensis | reverse complement strand
TTTTGTACAGCATTATACGAGAAGTTTTATTTTGTGATGCTACTGTGTCCAAACAGTACAATGGCATCACCTTCCTTCCCTGCACTCCCCCAAATTTAGGTTTGGAGGTGACAGTTGTGGGCTGCAGCCCTGAGTTCTTGAAGTGATGCTGTGCTACAACCGTGCTTGTGTTCAGGCTGCTCTACACACCCTGCTTGCCTTGTGAGCTTCAGAGCAGATACTATTTTATATTTGGTTGCAAAAACCATACAAGCTTTTAGCTTCCTCTTCTCCCCAGTTGCAGCAAATTACTGTAAGAATGTTTGAAGGATGTCAGGGTTGGTCTTGGAGAACAGGAGAGAAAAAATTTGTTCTATTGCTTGCTGTAGAAAGATGAGGCGTAAATTGAAAAGTGACAATTTTACTTTTTATTTCCTCCTCACTTGCATCCCTGCCTCCCCCTTTTCTATGTCAGAAGCAATGACAAAAATATTTGTAGGTTTTGCTTTAAGTTTGTGGTAGGAAAGTTTTCTTTTTAGAGCAAAGGCTAATGAGTCACTTTTAGTGACATTTCAATATTTATTTATTCCTCATGCATTAAAACAAACTAAAAGAAATAATATTTATGTGAAACTCACTGTAAGGCTCTTGAGTGGTTTTTTCCCCTCTTCATAATGCAATCAGTCATCAAGTGGAACATCCATTTAGGAGAACTAACACAATCTGTGTTTTTGTTTAACACTGTACGTTCAGTGGTCTTACAGGATGATATAGCAAGGCCAGGTTACCTGGGTGTCATTCAGTGAAACTTAACTGGTCAAGTTCAAGGAGAAATCCACTGCAAGGGGGGATGATGGCAGTTCTGTTCCTTTAGCACTGGTGTAGTGCCAGTGGGAATTAAACTGCTGGGTTGCAATGCCTGAATGTAATACTGGGAAGAGTGATGACCCTTCTTGTCTGGACCATGGCAGTTGTTGGCTGAAACTCTGCATGATTTTAAATTCTCTGCAGCTACAGAGAACATAGAGAACAGTAAATACACTGCAGTTTTCCATCTGCCAAAACTGGTACAGTGTGTTAGTAGGTTTCTCTGTTCTTGCTCATGGAATAAGTAGGTAAGGCATCCTTCATTTGGATAAAGTGATTGTCTTAAGGTGAAGCTGACTAAAGTAGTCTCAGATGCCCAGGTGTTTCCACCATTTTTTAATTGATGAGGAAATAGGAGAACTCTTCAATAGTGGAAGCATGTGTATGTTTTTCTGGGAAATAGGATTGAATATGAAGGAAATGGGACCTGCTTGTTACAAATTTGCACTAAATAAATCCAGTTGTAAGAACAGAGGCAAAACAGAGATAACCATAAAGGTAGCCACAACCAGCCACTTAGACAGAAAACATCTCAAATACAGCTCTAGCCTTAATCTTGTAGTCACAGTTAACATGATTGTCATATTCAAGTGCTAAGCTTGGATTTTTAAAATACATTATTTAAAATCTGTTTTGAAAGACTGCATTTTCTGAGTGAATGTAGAAGGAGAGCAGGAGGCAGAAGTCCAAAAGTGAACAGGTAATGGCGTTTCCCATGAGAACACAACTGCAGGAAGCAAACAGACCCAGGTACACTTCCTTTTAGGGGAGGGTGGGTCCCTTGTGCTCTGTGTGACCTTTGGGTTAATTTCCATTGCCTACTTTTGAAATGTTGAATTTGTTCTTCCTTTGAATGTGTCTCTTCATAATAGTTTTTTCGTTACTCAGGTAGGCTGCATTTGTGGGATTAGATGCTACCGTAGTGTTAGATTAGCCTATTACAGAGTATTTAAGAACTTTTAAAGCAAGTTTTGATCTTTCTTGCAGAGCCAGAAAGCCACACCATGTACTTCTTGCTGCACAAACTATGCCTGCAAATACATGGGCTTAATAAAAGTAGTGTGCATTTTGCAGTGGTCTAATAAGGTTTGATGTTCTTCCTGGTGCCTCTCTACAGCTGCATTTTATTACTTGGCTTAAATATCAGCGTAGAAATGTACATGCAGTGACGGATTTAATCACACTAACAAATAACAGTGCATAGAATTTTCTAGTTTTCCTTTGCCTCAGGGAGGTACAAGATTATTAGTCCCATTTATATCCTCTTCAAAAGGAAACCAAGTAAGAGTTTAAATTAAAAGCAAAGTTTTTATTTTTCTTGTCTTTGAATTGAACACACATTCCCTTTTATCAGTCTTTGCCTGATTAAACTAATGAATGTACTTTGACTTCAGTGTTAGCCCATGTAGGATAGTAATAGTCTTGATTTTTGTTTAATATTGCAAAACAAAAAAAAAAAGTCTTTAATGACTAGTGTGGCTTCTCTCTGTGTGCTTAGGTTTGACAGAACATTTAATATTATCCTTTATCTTAAGATAAATTTGCTGATTGGCCCTACAGCCATGACCCAAATCCAGGTAGTGTAAAATTGCTGCATATTCTGTTTGAAGTGCTGCAAGTGCAGGAAATGCTGTATATTATTGGGGAATATATTTTAAATAGTTTTTGTTATTGTAATTGCAACTTCATGAATGTCTGATTTCTTTTTGAGACTTCTAGTGTGGAACTTTTTTTTCTCAGAAAAAAATCTTCCTTTGCACCTAAAGCTATATGAAAACTTGCCATCTAATATGAGGAAGACTGAGAAATGCTGTAGGGTGTGTGCATTCACTGAGGTGAGATCTTGTACCACCATCCTCTTTCTTCCTCCTGTTTAAAAAAACACCACCAAACCTTATTTTACCAATTATTTAAAATGGACTGCTTAGCTACAGCGTTTTTTTAGGGGGGGGTGTGGGGGGTAGAATTCCATTTGCTTTGTTGATGCTTTCTTGACCAGTTCATGAGGCTGATAAAGTGACCATTTGGTCTTTGAGGGGCATGGTGTGAGAGGGAGGAGAAAGCAATGGAATTAATTTGTGGTTCTATTCTTACTCATTTTCGTAACGCTTTGTACCTTGCTTAACGCAATCCTAATCACATAGACCCAAAAGACACGAGTACCTCTGTACCCAAGGAGTTCTGCACTGCAGCCTGAGCTATTCCTTTTGCCAGGTCTTTATGGGTTAAATATCTAAGAGCTTTTGGAACCCTTTGAACTGTTGCTAAACTGTGTAGTTCAGGTGCACTTGTATGCCTAAATCTGGTGGTACAGTTCTACAGCAAATATGTGAGCAAAGATGAAGCAGTACTCTTACTTTTCTCATGGAAGTGACAGGTATAAAACACATTTATTGGGAAGAAAAAACAGATTGCACATCTATACATGGTTTTTTCCTTTTTGTATATTTTTTTCGGGAGATTACATCAAGACTTATGTGAACACAAATTTCTGATACTGATCTCCATTAGTGTCTGGTGTCTGGGATCAGGGTGATAAAAGTGATCTCCATGGGCAGTTCCCTTGGCTTCATTGTGGCTCTCTGGGAAACTTGCTGTCTGTCTTGTTATGGTCTAGATCCACTTGCAGAATGTGTTGTAGCAAGAGCTGAGGGGGTGAAAACTGATGCAAGAAGGGTAACAGTGAGAGCACTGAGCAGGGATAGGATTGTGCAATGTGTAGTTTTACTTCACTCTGTTCAGTAAGGTTTGCAGAATGTGGCCCTGTGTTTTTCTGTCTTCTCTTTTTCCCAGTTATAGCATTTGTTTTTCTATTTTGGGTTTATAGGGTTTTTTCCTGGAATAGGTAGAATTAATTTCATTGACCATTTATTGAAGTTTTCCATCATCTGAATTTAATGAACAGCTTCCTTGTACATTTAAAGTGTAAAGAAAAATAGCCTTTTAAAAAATAGCTTTCTCTTGAAATTACTACTTTTCCAGCCTTTAGATCAATCTACTTTCTGCTCCCAAGAAGATGCCTTCTAAATAAGGCTCATAGGTCTACATCAGTTTCTTTTAAAAACTGCAGCTGTAATTTCATGCTTTAAAATAGGTAGCAAACCTGCTAGAAATGAAGAAAAAAATATTCCTAAGTAGATGCAAACTGTGTTGGATTAAGCAGTTACTGACTCTGAAGGACCATTGAGAAGATGGTGAGGATGTTTGTTTATTTTTATGGATGCTTTGCAAAATGCGTAGCCAAAAGCAGTCATTTTTGAAAAATGAGTCCCTGAATAATAAATGGAGTTGTATCACTGATGCAAACATTTTTACAAGAAAGGCTATCACAATTTCACATAGGAATTCTTGAGAGCATTAGGTTTTCTTTTTTTGCCTCTTTCATGCTTCAAAGAATAATCTGTAGAAAATAATGAAGATTAATAATTTAAAGTTTCAGAGACTTATGGGGGCAGTTAGTTATTGATCTGGAACCCTAGAATTCTCTTCCAACTACAGTAGATTATTTAAAACTTAATGAAAACTGTAGGCTTCAGTTCAGAGATTGGAAAATTAATTCAAAACATTAGTGAGAAACAATAGATAATTTACTTTATAGCAGCTGTAGTAATAATTTGTATTATGATACATTGCCTTAGAGCTCAATACCTAATTGTTTTGAGATAATAATTTGAGGACCAGTTGTGACAGGAAAAGTCAGAGAGAAGTATCATAAAATGTTTCTGTGGATAGTTAAGGTATTTGCTTTAGCTACTGGATAGACTTTATCTGAATTTATTGTTTTTGCAAGAAATAAGCTGGGTTTTTTTGTGAAGGGACTATGCAAATGTTCTCATAATATACTCTTTCTTCTATTTGATATTTAAAGAATCTTTTCCCAGCTGATATGCCTGACTTGTATTTCCTTAATCCTTTTATCTATTCATGAAAACTTTTATCCTGCATATGAGATAGTTGATCCTGATAGGAAAATCATTTTCTGAGCCCCTTTGCTAAGATGGGAGGGACGATGAAGCAATTGTACCGTGTGTGATTTCTGAAACGGCAGCTTTTAAAGCAAACATTCTCATGGGTCATTAAGAGCAGCTGCCCTCGCTTTCGATGGCGCTGGGGTTTTTACAGCCCCTGGTACAGACGGCCCTGCTGACTCGTGCTGTGCTGAAACACCTTCCGGGTGTTACGGCCTGGAAAGGAAGGTCCAAAGAACAAATGCACCCTGCTCTTCTGTAAATCCTTTTCTCCTTCCTCTAACGTCAGACTTTGCTCTATTGCAGAGCTAGAGACACCAGAAGAAGTGTTTTGCGTATTTATTTGCTTTCTAGAGGACTTAAGGCCTCATCGTGCTGCTGTTGAAACATTAGTGACAGAACTGCCCTGGGCTGGGACCTTCCTGGCCATTTTGTTATGGGCTCTCCATTCCCTGGGATGTCAGGCCTGAAAGCCTGGCATCTTAGCCATGGGTGGAGTCTAGCAGGCAGGGAAAAGCACATAGTTGTGGCTATGGGGAACATAGGGCAGAATAATGAAGCCAGACCTGCACAGGTTTCTGCAAAGATGTGGGGAATAATCTGTGTGCAGAATATCTGAATTCTGGACAGTTCAGATTGATATTAGATTGAAAAAGAACGGTGACAGTAACTTTCTATCTCAGCTCAAGTGTGTGCAGGGCTCTTGTTCTTATGAATGAAAGCCCTCAAGCCATTGCAGTGGGTTGGGTTTTTTCTGTTGGTAGCTTGTACGTCTCTCTGTAAATGAGGACACAACAAGCAGGCGCTTTTTGGGTAGCTGCAATGCTGCCTGGGAAAACCCCGAGGAGCCTTGATGGTTTTTTAATAGCCTAGACAGAATGCCGTGAATATATAAACATTACAGATTAGAAGAAGAGTGTGGAAGAGAAAATATTAAGTCTTCCTCAGACATAAATTCTGATCTTCCCCACCCCCTGTCAAATACCTTTGACAAATACCCACTGAGCCATCCTTCTGCAGCATCACTTGTGCTGTAAATGTGTTACCTCCTGGCAGTATGTTTCATGAAAAAGAACTGCTTCCAAAGATCAGTTAATTATAATTATGTTAATGGAAGCATTTTTATTCTGAATTATGATAGCTGACTAATCAGGATGCAGATAATTTTTTTTTATTATACTTAGGAGAGATCAAGGACTGTATGCAGTGATTCATCCCATCCTGTTAACTGCTCCTTCCAATACTAGTGTATTTCATCAGGTTGATAACATGTGCGTGATTTCTGTATTCCCTACAATTTTGAAGTCAAGGAAGAAAAGCAAAATCCAAGAACATCATCAAGCACATATTGCTTAGCAAGCTTGCTGTTGAAGAGGAAAAATGCTTGGCAGAAATCCATGTTTTATGCATTGAATATGTAGCATTACCTTTTTTCCTCAAACAGAATCTTCTCAAATTGTTACATTAAATTTATGACATGGTTTCTTTGTGGTTCACCTTGTGTATCTGTGTCAGAATTGCTGTGAACTTCCATCTGGTGTATCCTTCCCCACAGTGGGTGTTTTGTTAGGATGTGTGGTCTGAGAGGTGGCAGTTGCAGTGGCAGATTGTATGGAAGTATCAGTTGGTTCAGTATCAGTCAAAGATAAGAGTGAACTATAACCAAGTTCTGACTCATGAGTAACAGCTGAAATTATACAATTTAACTAGTTAGCGTGTTTTCTTTCTAGCAGTCCTTTTGGTATTGTCTCTATCCTAAAGCAGGTTTAGTGTTACTGTCTGGGTGTATAAATTGATTTGAGGAAAGACAAATAGCAGCCACCAAACTTACTTTGTAATTCTTCAAAGTTTCAGTGATTTGTTGAAATTTCTTGTTTATCATGCCTGCTTCAGACTTGCACCATTTTCTTTACATTGCACATAGAATGTTGTTAACATTTTCCTGAATTAATTTTAAGGCTTTGCTTGTTTTTTCAGTTTTTTTTTCTACATGCCAATTGTCACAGCAAGGAAGAGAGGGGAAACTACTGTGCATACCAACCTTGGAAATGGCTTCATGTTGAGGAGGGCAGGTGTGGGTGAAAATGGCTTCGAGTCCTGAAGTTCTTGTGTGTCTCTCCTTAAAAGGGAGGACAGGGATCTGTACCTGCAGGATAAGGGATAGTTTGGGAGAAGAAGGAATTACTTCCTTTTTGCAGTTGATAATAGGTACTGAAGTGCTCAGTTTCTTTGTTTTTAAGCAATTTTCATGTACAAGTCATGCCTTCTAGTCCTTTCATCCTTTGCTGCCTCTTCTCAACTGTTAATCTTTGTCAGTCCACCGTCCTCTCCTTGTTCCAGCACTTGAGAACATGGCTGTAGAAATGAGATAATAAAGTTCATTTAAAAATCAGTTGTAGGACCTGAAACGTATGTTCTTGCTTTGGAAGGCCAAGTGGATGTCATTACTGAATATTTTATTCAACCTTGCTCTCCTTTTTTTTTTTTTCCCTTCCTATCCATGATATGATTATATAAGGAGCATTGAAAGTTTAGTAGTTCTGTAGTAGTGTGTTGTGTACTGTCAACTTAGAAGTCAGTATTTTTAGAGAAAACTTGCAAAGTAATATAGTTGCAAGTAATGATATTCCTTTGGTTTCATATCTGTGACTTGAAGAGAAGTTGTTTGATTACCCAAGTAAATAAAGAATAAACACATCATGGCAAGATAATCACGGAAGAAGTTCTTCCAACAGCAGGTTTGAGCCCTGGATTGTTAAAAAATTGACCTCAGGTAAACCTTACTGCACAACCCTGCATTTTACATCTTACTTAAATGTTCTGAAATAATAGTTGTTCTGGAACGGTCTGTTTGTAGTAATCTTCTCCAAACCTCTCTAGGCATAAAGTCGTTGGTCTTAAACCTGGAATTTAACTTTAGGTCCAGGAGTTAGAAGTTATTCGTAATATAGAAGAGTTGAGGATTCTGTCTGTAACATTTTGAAGAATCCTTCTTCAGGAAGGGATAAGTCATAGTTGGACAGTGTGTCTGCAAGCTTCCTCTTGGGTGGACACTTGAATGTTTGCAGAGTGGGAGAAGAAATTGGACAGCTTGGCAGGGAGAAGAATTTTACTTGTCTTTGTTTTGCCTAACCATGTATGATAGAACTTTGAGTTGCTCTTCCTTCTGGCAGAGATTAATGGGCAGGCTGCAAATGAGACTGACATAACAGACATGGTTTGTCATTCCTGTGCTCTGTGTGAGTCAAGAGACTGACATGGATGTGGATAAATACGCCAGTAAATCTTAAAATCTGAAATACTTGTGATGAGCAGCTGGAAATGGGAAAATGGAAAGAGATGACCTCTTTCCCTCTCCCCATCTAACACTTAAGCAATGGGAACAGAAGGTCTAAAGGCCAGAGAATGTGGCCTGTGATTTGTTTTGATGTTATGATATTCAGAACATGTAGTTGGCTTCCTAAATCTATCTCTCTGTGTGCAAGGCCTCGCAGTGCAGTGTAGGAATTCGGTTTTCTGAAGTGTTCACACAGCCTCTTCAGGCCTGACAGTTATTTAAAGTGATCACATAAAACATGATTCCTCATGATTTTTTTTTTTTGGGTTATCTCTGCAGAGGCTTTGACAAAAGGCATTTCTGAAGGGCCTTTGAACGTTTTCCAAATGGCATTAAAAATGTTGCGGGGTGCATACAGCAATCTGTCTGCCTAAGATTACCTGACAGAAGTAATGACAATACCTTTGCTGAAATAGTTCTCTGGGCCTCTGGTGGTGGGCGAGAGAACGCCTGAAATACTCGCAGGATTTCCAGCGTGCCTCCCGGTGTGTGAGAATTCCTGTCACGTACAAGGGTGTCAGAGGTTTCTGTTCGAGGGGGGAGAAGAGGAACCCAATGACTGTCTTTAGCAGGAGCTTGCTTGTGCCTGATGGAGTTTTTGCGGGCTGGGTTTAATTTTAGTTCTGTTGGTGGGTCTGATGCTGGCTCTGCACTGCACCGGAGCCTTTCTTTAAGCATTACGTGAAATTTCATGAATTGAGACCGACTTGAAAAGAGGATGCAGCTACACTTCTTAGTTACTGAGCCTAGGGGAGCACGCTGCATCTGTCAGCAGTCATTTCAAGGAGGATTTTTTTTATTTAGCTACTTTGTGAATGTTTCCTTTAAACTTTATTTAGAGAAATCAGTATGTGTTCTCTGCAGTAAATAATTCTAAAATGTGCTGTAGAAATACATTTAGGACTGCTTCCGTTTTTTTGCTTCCTTGTGCTGAAGTCACTTTAAATCCATCACCTCAGCCTGTAGAGTCATCAGGCAGAAATCTTCCTGTGAAGGTAGATGAATTCTTCTTGCATCAGTTTTGCTTGAGCATACTGAAGACAGCCATGTAATAAGGTGTAGTAATGAAACCTGTTGGAATTTTAGAGGAGCACCTTGTTCCTTTGATCTTGCTAACGAGCAATGATTCAAGTGCTACAGATTGTAAAGGACCTGGTGTCGCCAGCGAGACGGAGAACAGATGCTGTCAGGAAAGGTAAGAGCAGCTCTGGGATATATTCAGTGTTCTCAGTAACTTGCTGTGAATCAGAAATATTTTGGAGTTTGGTTGTAGTTAAATTGCATAGTCAATACTTAAAAATGTTCTTTGTTGTGGCATGTGCAGCTGCCATAATTTGGCGTAGAACTATATTAAGCCTAATTATTATCATTTTTGCAACTGCAGCTTTCCCAAAGAGAATCCCAGTGACGTTTATTTAGGGTGAAAACTGACTTTGTCAGCATCTGTAACTGTTAGTGTTGTAGTAAAGATTTTCCTGTTTTGTTTTGTTTTGTGGGGTTTTTTTTGTTTTGTTTTGTTGTTGTCGGGAGAGCTCAGGTTGTGAAAATAGCTTGTGAAAATAGTATTCTGTGTAATTCCATCAAAATAGCTTTTAGAGTCTTAATGCTCTAAATGAGAATAAGAGCAAAAATAGGCTTCTTTAGTGCTTATGGAAATAAGAGACTGAAGTACACAGCTGCACTGCTGGTTAGGTTTTACAATTAGGTTATTTCTAGATGACAACTAACTTCAAAATCCAAAATGCCTCTTGCAAGTGTATGAAAAACTACTTGAAATAATCAATGAGTGTTTGAAAATAATTGATGTTAAATGCTGTTCTTGTTTACTTCAATGTGTTGAACACTTTTTTTTTTTTTGCTAAAGTAGTGCCATCCTCTGTGGTATCTGGCACACATACCTAGTTAGGAACAGATTAAACACTTCTTTTGTCTTTTACATCTTAATTATTTGCAACTGCTAAATACTTGGTTTGTAGAGGAACTAAATAATTTGTGGGGATAACTTAAATATTTCATTCCTTTCTTATTAGAAGTAATTTTCTAGGACCAGTTTATGTTGTTTTGAATAGGTTATGAATGTTTTAGGATTTACAGCATCTGCCTGTTACTGTGTCATTTTTCTGTTCTGCCCTTATGTGTAATGTGTGGCTATAAGCAAGTACGTTTATTTCAAACCATTCATCAATAACATCAGGCTGCTCTAACTGTAGCAAGTCAGTTAATGAAACACCTCTGTAAGTAAACAAAAGGATTGAAGGTGGAACTGGGCCCAGCTGTTACCCTCTTATTCTGAAAGATAAAAAAGGCAACCTTCCTAATTACTTCCTTAGATTATGCAGTGATTGGTTGAACATCCCCCCCAAGAGTTGTATAATTTCATCCCAGTGAATTACTTGACCTCAGCACTGCTCACTGTTCATTTTTGATTTGTGCTGCTTCCAGAGAAGGACGAAGGGACAGAAGTTCTACTTGTCTGTTCTGCACGTACCTCACTAGTCAGGCAGGATTTTTATAGAACTGCTCTAAGAACTGTTTAAAAAGATGTAACACCAAAACCCTTAAAAATTCTTATTTATAGGAACAGATTCACTGGAATTGAAAGGGAAAGCTTTGAAAAACATGAGGAAATGCTCTTTCTCAGTTCTGAAGCTTTGAGGTTTTTTTCCTGCTTGTTTTACTCCCTTGTTAAAAGACGTTAATTTTGGTCATTGTTTGGGTGGTATTCTCAAGCTGCTACTAACTGAGCTAATTAGCTGTTAGCTCTTCTAGAACCTGGTAGTGCATTTTGACAAGCAATATTAAGATCTTAACATTAAAAACCATTTGAGTATTCTGAAGAAAACATTTACAAAAGATGCAAAATGCTGACAGTTTTTGGTGATAAATACAGTAATTTGAGTAGACATTAGGTTTTTTTTCTTCACAGCAGGCAACATTAGGCATCTGGTGTACATGAAGGGCTGTATTCTGCAGAAATTACTCATTCTCAGTACTGTTTTCAGTATATAGAAAAATGGACTTGTAAAAGAAGAGTTGCTAGGCAGCCTGCTGTGAATGTGAGGTGAATCCATTGAGATATGGGGTGTGCTGTGTGAAATGTTTACCAAAGTGCTTTCAAATTGGTGTTACTAAACTGTAAAAATTTTAAATCCCGCTCCTCAGGTGCATCCTCCTCTTTCCCTTTAAAAACTGTTTTCTTTAGAATATAATTTCTTGGGAGGTAGATGTTACAAAGGAGCACAGTGTATTAATTGCATATTTCATATGTAGTATCAAGTTAAAAACTTTTAAGACTGAAGGTCCGAACCATGTACCTATTTTTATAAATAGTACATAAGGTTGTGGGGGAAAGGATTCCTCTGCCCTGCAATTTCCCCAAGATTTATTTTCAGACTGAGGCTTAGAAGCACAGCTAATAGCCAAGAGAGTGTCTTTTTGCATCCATCATTCAACATCAGAAGCTTGTTATAAGGTCTGCAGTAAGCACTGCTACTATGGAGATGAAAATTCAATCCCTGCGGAAGAAGTTCCTGCAGAATGCCATTTAAAAGAACCCCATTACTAATGCTTCATGGCTTGAAATGTGGGTTTAATGGGGTAGCTGAACAGCCTGACAGAGTTGTTGTGGAGTCTAATTTTGGTTTTTTATGGGCCAGTCTGTTTTCATTGTGGTTGTGACCTATGCCACAAGTTAAATTAAATTTAATTTTCTGTATCATAAGAGCTTGATAAATAGATGGTTTACAAGACTAAATCTTGTAAAGAGTTAGGCAGTGTGAGCTTGAGTATCCACCTTGTCTCCCAGTGCAAGACATGCAGTTCTGGTTTTGTCTTCAACCTGACTGTTGAGGCTAACATCAGAAAATCCTTCAGCAGGCCTGGGAGGCTTGCTTAGTGAATATGTGAACTGAGCTGAACAGGAAGTTTTGATTTCTAATGTGTCATGTTTCCATACTTTTTAAAATCTTGCGCTGTTTAAAAATTGAATTACTCAATTTTTTTAGGATAAAAGTTCTATGATTGTTTTCCCTAGTCTCCAATTGCAGTGAGGCTGAGTGTGTAGAGTTTGTTTGGTTTTTATGGGTTTAGTTTTTGGGAAACTAAGGGAAACTTTAGACCCTTACCATATTTAGATAATATCCGATTTGTTAGATGAAAAAATTACCACTAGTCATTTATTGTCAGGGGGGAACACTTTACATGCCCTGTAAGTTTGAAGGTGAACATGAAGTTGTGAAGAAATTTAAAAGTTTGCCATTATTTTATTTATGAAACTGAAGTCTGCATNACAATGATAAATCATGTCAGTATAAAATTCTCTTGACAGGCATTCTAATTCAAAGCCAGACATTTCACGAGATGTGAAACCTTTCTGAATTTTAAAAAATAGTTCAAATGTTACTTTTCCTAGCGAAATCCATGTAGAATATAAATCTACTAATTATTTTCTTTTTTCCATCACTAAAATCCTGGTTGCAATCCAAGTTGTTTAAAATTAATCAAGACATGCTCATGTTTACTTCTTTCCTCCCTTCTTCCTCTTACAGATGGCTACAGCAGAACTTAATTGGCAACATCACCTTGATGTTAGGATATAAAAAGAGACGCTGTATTAAAATACATCTAGCAGATGGGACAACGAAATTGAAATCACAGAATTAAAAAGGAGTGCAGTATTTCAGTGTGAGGGAGAGAAACCTGAGAGAAAACTTTGGTTCGATACTACTTTTTTTTTTATGGAATGGAAGAGGAGGCGTATATTTGGTCACTGTGCTGTTTGGGCCTACGAGATGCGTAAATTTTGGGCCAGCCAAGGATAACTATGTTTAAATTCTCCAGCAATAAGTGACTCCTGGGAAGTTACTGCCTGGATTCACTGCACACTGTACTGTGGGGGTACCTTGTATTTCAGACTTAGACTTGACAAAAAATGGGCAGTGTTATTTTGGTTTGTTTCTCTGGGCAGGGACTAAGATGATTAGTTGCAAGATGGAGAAAATAAAATAAAGGTCCTACATCAAATAGTCGTGGTGTTTTCTCCTTACCTTTGGTGATAGTAGGGGAAAAGTGTACTCAAATCAAATGCATTCCCTTGAGACATCTAGGGAAATATGGGAAACTTTCTTCCATCCCTTGGTTTTTCTGTTTGTTGTAACATCTTTGCACAGAAGGCTGAGAATTTTGCTCCTTATGGGAGGCTCCAGGGTTACCTTAATTTCTTATTTTATTTATTCATATGATACCATTATAATCCAGGTTGAGTATTTTAACTGATAAATGCTGGATTAGAAGTAAAGGTTTCTTTAGACTCGTATACCTGTCCTTGAATTACTTCATTTTTTATAGGAGACTGGCCAGAAGAGCCAAGTTAATAAAAATTAACGAGCTGTTCAGTGAGCTGCAAGCAGGGAGTTAAATTTCATTTTTTTTGGTCATTAAATATGAAATTCTGCCCACAGCAGTCAAGATAATGTATTGTAGTCTGTGGCTCATCAGTACACGTACACAGCTTCATAATCTACCATGGCTAAGTTTCTACCACTGTGACAGAATTTAACTGTATTTCAGCAGTTCTTCTGACGACATTATTTGTGGTAAAGTTTCAGCTGTGGTTTCACAAATAATTAATGCTGGCAGAAATGACTCCTCCTGCCTTGGGTCTGCTGCTCACTTTTCCTCTTCATCCCAGTTCAAATCCCCACAGTGCTTCACCTGCGTTCGTGTAGCCATGCAGTGGTTTGGAGTGGGAAATGGTACTTTTTGTTCTTGCTGAGTTCCTGTAACCTTGGTTGGTTTAACTAATCCACCTGCTGGTGCAGTTCCACAGAAGTGCTTGAGAGCCCCAAGGAGGAGCCAGCAGTGGGATGTGCCTGGAATCCATGGGGACAGCCTTCTCTCAGTGTTCTGAAATGCTGGTGGGACTTCTGCTAGAGTGTGAGGAATTCACCTCAGGATGATACAGACACAAGCAAGTAACAATACTGTTGGATCACTGCACAGCTGGACACACAGTGACTCCTCTAGAGTGTTTTTATCTAAAAGACTCTATTTCTGTGGCTGACATTTCCTATGTCTCACTTTAAACAGTAGTAACTTCCGTGGCTTACACATACATTGTGGCTTTTCTGTTGAATTTCTTACCCTGACATTTTATTGCCTTTTGTACTTTGTTTGAAATTTTACTCTTCTCCTTTGTGTGATGCCAGCTGCAGTGATTAAGAAAGGTCCTGGTGCTGCTTCACCATATGTAGCTGTTAATGGCTTACTTTAGTGTCTGTGTATTTGGTTATTAGGTAGGTAGCATCATTAAACAAAGTCTGTAGATGTTGTATCTTGGGAATTGCTCTGTGGCATAACAAAATTAATACAGACAGCTAGAATTCATTTACCTGTGGGGGAACTACAGAGAAAAGAAGCACTACTTGTTCTCTATTTGTGCAGTAATGTTAGTCACCTGAAATGAGCTAATTTACAAGCAGGTAAGCACAGCAGAGGTGACTCATCTTCAGCTTCCTATCATGATTGGTTACTCCACTATATTGTTGGGTTATTTTTGGGAAGGTGTGACCCTAAACCCATGAATTCTCAACTGTAATATTGACAATATTCCTGAAATACAATTTTAGTGTTCTTATTTGTAGCACATGGGAAATGTGGGAGCTTAACCTAAAATATTCCTATACAAGTAGGCTTGAAAAAGAAGGAAAAGTAGGGAGCAGTGCAGTTAGTGTAATAGGGAAGAGCACAACAGGTTTGCAGTGATGTTTCTGCTAGGTGGGACAGAAACACAGTTCTGTGTACATCAGCACAGCTGTTTTGGCATCAGTGAAGCTGATCTGACTTGCTTTGCGTGGGGATCTGCAAACTCTGGCCTGGTTTCACTGCAGCAGGAGGGACCTGGCAGCTGGGTGGGAAGGGTAACTGAGAACAAGATTAATCTTGAAAGAAGGTTCCTTGAAAGAAGAGGACAGTTAATGATTCATTCAAGTTTTTGCTTAACATTTGGGAAGATTAATGGGTTACATGGTTTTGAGCTCAAGCTGGTAGGATGAGCATATGTGGCTTTCTGGTTTCAGTGATACTCCAGCTGTGACAAAGATTCCGTGTTGCCTGAGGCATTTGCCCACTGTGTTTGCAGTAGAGGCAGGATCTCAAGCCTGGGTCTGAACGTGGCAAAAAGGTGTTGGTGTCCTGTGCCTTTCCTTCTCCACTGGCTCTTGTGCTTCTATCAATGTGTGAATTTTACAGCTAAGACATTTTAGTTTTCATTTGGAGACTTCTGAGAAAAGGCTGGGAAGCTCTGCCTGAAGGATCTAGAAAAACAAACCTCATTCTCTGTCTTCCATTTTCATAATTCAGGCAAACAGATTTTTCGGATCTTGATTTTTGGTGCGATGGCAGTTGTGCATATGCTGTTTCAAGCATGTACAACTTTCTTATTGACTGTCAAAGGGTAATGCTGATGTTATTTTACATGAGAAAGTATATTCCTTTCCTTGAAGAAAAACTTGTGCTGTTGAGGTATGCACACTTCAAGCAATGAGGGATCATCTAATTTTTCTTAATGCGTTAAGTTCTTAAGTTTTCAGTATTTTATCCTCATACTTATGGAATTTGGAATCCAATGTTAAATATGAATGTAATGTCAATGTTTGTTAATTGGGAAGCTTGTACAGAATTTATTTAAAAAGCTTAAAAAGGTGACAGTTTTGTTTGTTAAATTGCAGTGCATATGATTAAGCAGTGGTGCAGAGATAAATGCTAATAACTCTGCCTGTTTGTTTTCAATAACTCAAAATGTGGTCAGTATTTCAAAGTGACAGGATCCCAGCTGGACATTTCTTACAACAGATAATTATAGCAGTTGGGTGGCTTAGACAGTGCTTTGGTGTATATTGACATTTCACAACTTGCCTGGACATCTTATCTGGCTTCTTCAAAGTATTTTTGTCCTGTTGAGCTTCTAGATCTTTTGGTATAGCTTGTAAGGAAAGCATCCAGACTTCTCTAATCAGCTATCAAAGCATTTTTTTTTTTTTTAGTTAATCTTTTATAACAGCAAATAAAAATATTGGTTTTTCAGTGGATTAGCTTCCACTATTTCATCCTTCTGGTTGTAAGTCCAAGCAGTTTCTTCTAAAGGAAATTATCTGTCAGCATTAGTATTAAACTAGCCATAAAAATGTTAATTTGAACTGAATTTCCAGATCAAACAGAAAACTTAATTCATGTCAGTTAATTAAATTCTTGGTGGAAATGAGAAAATAAGTACACAGATGCCTTAGACTGCTGCTGGTTTCTTGCTAATAAAGAAGCTAACGAAGCATTTTCAGCAGTACCTTGAGAGGGCAGGTCCTTGGTGAAAATGATTTCCTCAAGGAACAGATTTTACTCCCTTCTGCATCATGTCCCAGGTGGTGCAGGTTTTTTCCCCTGCTGTTATTAGCTGTAGCATTATTACATGTCAACACAAATGAAAGGGAAGAAGATGCGCAGGCACTTGATGGCGCACACTTCTCTCCAGGAGAAGAGCATGACACCCGTGTCAGGTGTTGTAGTCACTTAACTCTGCCCCCCAAGCTGCGATATGAATCTTGGTACCTGCCAGCCACGGGGGCTCCATGTGTGCAGGTGGGCTTTGGTGTAAAATGAGTCTGGGCTCCCTGGCCACAGCTCCTGGGAGCAGGTTCTGTCCGTGTGGGGAATCTCATGGATATTCAGCTCGTGGACTCTGGATACTCTTGTTTGCCCGATACCACTGTCTTGTGTTGTTGTGTTCTCTACTGCCACAGGGAACCTCTCGAGTGTACACTTCCCATGGAATTGGAAGTTTGAGCAATAACTCTGCAAGATAGGATTTAACTGTTGCTTTAGTCTCAGGGTGTTCTGAAGACCTTGGGGAGTTTGTAGCTTTTGAGCCAGGTATCATCCTGATTCACATGGTTGAAACCGTATGTCCTTGGGGAGTGAAAGTTGTGTGCTGCAGTTGATATTTTTCCCTCCCTTCCCACTGTGTGTGTGGTAGTTGGTTTTGTTGTTTGTTTGGTGTGTTGTTTTTTTTTTTTTAACAGTGATTTTTTTTTTTTTTTTTGTCTGGCACTGTTGTGCTTTCTGAACAACACATTATCACAATCTGGATGCTCCACTCCTATGGCACATTAGCCATAGGACTAATACAGTCTAATGCAGATATTAATGAAATGTAAGTGGAATACTAGGAAAAGCAATCTCCTTATTTCCCTGTGGTTTAATTCATCATTGAAAAACAGGTTTCTATTAAAGGATCTGAAAATCAAATGTCTCTTTCTTACCATTCATGTTACAGTGATGTAAGTGATGGCTGCACCTTCCCCTCCCTACACCACTGCAGGCACCAGTTACATCTGAACACAAAGCGTTCAAATGTAACATTTCTGCCTATTATTTTTCCAAAAGCAAATAGCAAAGTCCTGTAAATTTTGTGGGCAAATCAGATCGCACATAGCTTTCTGCATTTATCGACTGGCAAATATTTTTATTCTCTGGAAACTGAAGGGGAAATCAGTTGTCTTTTCTTTTCCTTGTTTTTAGATGAGACATGTTTCTTTTGAGATTTACCTAATATACCAAGCAAGATGAATATGTAAGCATTTGGAGGGGAACATGGATGTGAATAGACAGGTTTCACCATATCAACATGTGCTAATTTTTTCCCCCAAATATCTTGATTACAGGGCACTCTACAAGCCCTTTTCTATCTCCAGTTAGTCAGAAGTATCTTACAGAGGTTAAGTCTGAGTTTCAGACTTATTTTGTAGAAATAGATCCTTCAAAGTTATAATTAATAATTTTGGTTTACTGATTCCTGTCACAGTTAGAATGGAAGTGAAGCTTTTGTTGCTAAACCTAATTTTTGAGTAGGAAATAGCAGGAGTCTGAAGGACGTGGTTATAGTGCAGTTCACAGGTCTCAACTGGAATGTGAGAAATTGCCTTGATCTGAGACTTCCTCTTGCTGATAGAAAAGGAAATACTGTTTGTGCTAATGAAGGGACTTTGGTAACTTGAATATGCTGTGATCTCTCCTAGAGAAAATATTTTCTATTTCATTTAGAGTCACATTGTTTGGATTGGTGGAACAATTCTTCATCACTTTCAAGTGTAGGGTGTTTCTGGGATGCTTCCAGGGCTCCCCAGTGTGCAATATACTGCTGATTTCAGGCGTTGCACTTTGCTGTGTGATGTATAAATGGCTGCACCGTTGCTCTGTGTCCTAATTTTTCTCCTTCTATAAAGAAAAAACCAGACTAATTCTTTCCTTTTTCTGATGACAGCTGTACATTGAAAAGACTTTTAAATGTTTTGAAAAATTTCCTCATCTATGCTGCAGCTGCATCAAGTCTTGAAGCCCCCATGTCACATCACTGGGTAAAAGAAAATGTTGTGTTCGCGGAAGTATGGATAACACATTGCACAAATCAAAGATATGTTTTTGTCAATTCTGTGCCGTGAATTAGTACCCTGTCTAGGTTTTGAAATACGTGGGATGAATGCTAGTCTGGAGCTTGCCAAGTCTATAGGTGAAAAAGAAAATAAGCTACACAGACTCCAATTCCCACTACTATTTAGTTTATAGGCGTTGGAATGACCTTCTAATCTGTGCAGTGATAATTGCCTGTTTTACATAATGTGTAAAGCTTTGCAGAGGAGTGTTTGTAGTGATGGAACATGTATTAAAAATCATTGTCTGCCAGCTAATAAGAATGTAAAGCCATTCTATAAATAGTTCAGATAAGCTCTAAAAGGAGGAATGAGCAAATATGCTTAGGCAAATCAAAGGACAACTGTGCTCGGGCCCAGGCTGGGCATTTAACATAGGCAGTGGCTTATGGACTGTGTCCATGCTGGCAGGGAGTGTGGCATTGGAGGCAGAGGTGGAGAGAGGAAAGCTGGGAATTCAACATTCCTCTGCATTTCGGCAGTTTATTCCAGGCTAGGTCAAACCTTGGCCTTACCCTTTGGGTAGAACATAACTTGGAGGTAGGAGTGCATCTCCCAGATAGTTGAACCTGGAACGAATCCAGCTTTGCATACTTCCAAGTCACTTCCCAGCACAAACTGGAGAACAGTAAATAGAGATGATCTGGAGCTTTGCTCCAAAGCACTCTTCCAATTTAGACTAAAATGCTATTTGTAGAATTGTGTGGAACATCAGGAGTCTTTTATCCCAGATTTATGATCTTGGCATTGGTTAGAATAGCCTAATGAGGTTTTTCTTGGAAATAACTGGAATTTCTGGTAGGCTTGATATTTCAGGGGCAGAAAGGGGATCAAGAGATTATGCACTAAAGCATTGAAGACTGACATTTATGATTTGGGTTTTTATATGCTCTGCATTTTGAGATTAAGTGCTAAGTTAATGGCAGAGTTTCTGTTCGGCTACTTTATTGGGCTTACAGGGTAAGGTTTTGGTAGCCGTGGCTGCAGAGGTGGCCTGTGTGAGAAGAGGCCAGAGGCTGTCCCCTCAGTTGGACACAGCCAGACCCACAGCCAGCTTGCTCCAAAACAGGCCCATCCTTGGCCAAAGCTGAGCTCATCAGTGAAGCTGATGGCGCCTCTGAGATAAGATAGTTAAGAAATGCTAAAAACCACAGTGCAGCAGTTGTGAGAGAGGAGAGAGAGAAAAATATGTGGGAATCAACTCTGCAGACCTCAAGGTCAGTGGAGGAGCAGGAGGAGGTGTTTAAGCACCAGAGCAGAGGTTCATTGGCAGCCTCTGGAGAAGACCGTGGTGAGGCAGCTGTGCCCCTGCAGCCCATGGAGGTCCATGGAGGGAGCAGAGATCCCCCTGGAGTCCCCCACACTGAGGATGTGAGGGAGCTTGTGCCCTAAAGGAGGCTGCAGCCTGTGGAGAGCCATGCTGGAGCAGAAACAGAAACGTGGGCCCTGGAAGAGGAGCCCACGCCAGGAGCAGGTTTTCTGTCAGGAGCAGCAGCTCATGGGAAAGGCCCACACTGGAACAGTTTGTGAAGGACTGTATCCCTTCGAAGGGACTCCATGCTGGACCATAGGAAGACTGTCAGGATTAAGGAGCAGCAAAAACCAAGTGTTTTTAATTGCCAGTAAATTAGCTTCCCCAATGCAAGTAGGTTTTCTCATGAAGGTAATTTGTGAGTGACTTCCCTGTTTATTTTGATCCATGAGCTTTTTCTTCTTTTGTTGTCCGCCTGTCCTGTTGAGTAGGAGGAATAGTAAGAGCTGGTCGCTGGGCACCTGGCAGCCAGCCAAGGGTCAATCCACTACAGCAACACTGAAGATACAGACAAACTTAAACTTTGCAGGCCTCTGTTCCTGCAAGTTCTCCCCTGTCCAGGTTCCCTGAAGCTGCCGGTGACAGCAGCATGAGCAAATTCAGCAGTTGGGCTTTTGTGCTGTGGGTTGCAGTGCACTCACATGATCCTGTTTACCAGCTCTGCTCAGAACAGTAACTTCCAGCAGGGCTGGAGACAAAGAGCATCGTGTGGTCAACAAGCACTGTAAATCCAGGACTGAATGTCTGAATGATGTCCTCCTGCATTTTCCTTTATGCTCCCTTAATGTACTCTTAGGTAAAATGCTGTGTTAAAAAACCCTAAAAATTTAATAAGCTTCGTAACATTTCCAGGTATTGGTGTGTAGCAGTTGGTTTTGAAACAGTATTTATTGGTATGCCAGTGGACTTCTTTTGAGCAATTTTGGCTTGTGTTAGAAATTCTAAAGTCATTGCTGCCATTAGGAAACCTCAGCAAATTATCCCTTGCATCATAGCTATGATATAATTTCAAGATATAAGGAGCTTGGAGAAGAGATAATCTAATTAGGACTAATAAGAATACACTTGACTGTGAGGTGATTGCAGGGGGCAGGTAGACAAGGGGACACAACATTTATTTGACATATCTGAATCATTCCTGCTTCTGTAGAATTGTTATTTAATAGTTTGGTCTGGGCTTTGTTTTTTTGACTAAGCTGCCTTGGCAATTTCTGATTCCTTTTTAGTATTTTTTATTTTTCCTCTCAAACCTATTTTTACCTGCCTTTTATCTGTTAACGCAGCTTTTATCAGTTGAGTTCACAGATTTCTGATTAGTGGGAAAACATTTATTTTCAATTAAAAACTAAAAAAAAAAAAACACCTTAGAGCTTAATAGTTGGGAATAATTTATTTTAGTACAAAGACATTACAGAATTTCTGTAACATGAACACTATTTCAGCTCTTTCATAACTTTAACTTTTTTTTCCTCCACAATTAAAAAAAACTGCAGATGAGCTTGTTTCCCAAGCATTCTTCATTCTGAGCCAAATGTGAAAAGTCCTTCAATTAAAATTTGGGCTAAATCCTACAGTCCCATCTGAAAGGCTGTAAATATTTGGTATTCTATTTATACGAGCTCAGAAGCTTGAACTTAAAATACTGATGGCTGAATGATGTATCAGGGAACTGCCTGATACTGGACTAGTAATGACATACTAGTAATGACGTATCATTTCACTGAGTTACTTCTGAGGTGTACGAATAAGAAATTTGCCTTGCTTGCCCTGAAGGGGCCGTGTAGCAGCTGTATCAGGCAGTCAGACCATCCCAGTAGCTTATAAATACGGCAGTTCCCTGTGTGATATCCTCATATCCTTATAACTTGGAACTACCTCAGAGGTGACTATAAAATTTTTAAAAAGAAGCTAATTTATACCTTATTTGTATTCCTTTTGTGCTGATAAGTTTTTTTTCACAACTCTCAGTTGTGTGTTGGATAATAACTGTGCTTTTCAAAGTTACTTGTAGTTCATAGACCCTTCACACTAACTTGTGCCACAGCCTACTCTTCTCCAACTTCTATTTCTTCTTCATCTTTCTAAAAATGTGCAGTTGTTTTGCATCCGTATTTTGCCTCCATGAGTTTTCCTTTAGGCTTTTGATTTTAAACTTTTTTTCTTTCATTTCAGCATTGCTTGTGTAAGCAGAGAGATACCAAATAGTGCTGATGTAATATACAGGTGTGAAGGAGGAAAACAGGTGCAAGGTGGTGGGAAAATTGGTACTCAGATTTGATGGAACGTTGTAATCCCATACCCCTTACTGATGATCACCCCTGCATGCTTTAACTTGACAGCTAATCGTATTCAAGCAATTTTGTACATCACCCTCTTAGAATGTCATTCCTTAGCTGAAACATCACGCTTCCTCCCCACCTCCACCCCTGCCTTCTGTATCCTCTTTTCTTATTGTTTGCATTTGTACTGTCATTAGGTGTGACTTCTAAATTCTCACTGCTCTGCTTCTCAAGTCTCAGAAGGTGTTACATTACCAGAAGACAATTACCCAGGTCACTGCCTCGCTGTGTGCTGTGTGTCAGGGTAAAGGTTGCAGTGTCCAAGCTGAGCAGCAGTGCTTGGGCTCTACTTCTGTCAGCCCTGGAGCTCTGAGTGCCGCAGCCTTCACCTGCATCCACAGCATCACAATAGATTTGGACCTCTCAAACAGGGGGAGCCTCTCATTGTATTTCCACCAAAGATTTTTTTTTTTTTAGTAAAGCCTCATTAGCTGAGTTGCAAATCCATGTTTTTGTCTTGTGCCTTTGCTTATCTGAAAAAAGAGTGACTTAGTCTGTGTTGGAGCTGGTGATTCAGTGAAATACCACCTGGGCTCAATAGCACCTGAAGCATAATGGCTGTTTGTGATACTGTTTGAATTGAGAGAGAACTTCCCCAGGGCGTGCAGCTGACTCATTTTTCAGAGAAACCTGTCAGCAACATGTCTGAGGTGGCCTGACTGTTACCTGGGATTAAGCAGCCTCTTGTACCTCAGGTACAAAGTACTCTTTGATCCTTTTGTTTTTCTACATTTATGGCACATGTTATCACAATAATGTGAACCACGGGTTCCTGTTGTCAGTGCTTAGGTTTTGTGTGCTCTTCCAAAACAGTGGGTGTTGGAAACAGAGTATGTGTGAGTAATATTTTAGTGTTCAGTAGCTACACCCCTGGATTTTTCTCTGCCAGGGAATAAAGTGAGCTAGAGAAAGTGTAGAAATGCTGTTCACTGTTCATGTGGAGTAAAGATTGTACTGATGACTAATGCATCCTAAAAGCTGTTGTCTTTAGTATGGATTATAGTAAAAGAAACTTAGGTTGAAAATATTTCTTTTTTTCCCCCAGCCTTAAGGGAGACCAAGTTGTTTGTAAATTATTTCAAGAACTTGCTGTCATAAAAAGTTTGTTGTTAAATTTAACAGTTGCAGAAAACTCTAAAACAGGAGAAATATTTGGTATTTTTCATTCACTTTCAGACTTGTGTGACAGCACATGACAACTGTACTTCTGCTGAAGAGGTAAGCATTGGTGAGAGGCTGTTGAATTTTCATTCAGTTTGAAGCCCTTGGAATGACAGCTCGTTATCCTTCCAAAATTCTGTAATTGAAGGAACATTCATTATGCTCATCCTCTTCATTTCCCATCCCATTGCTAGACCTTTTGGGAATACCTTTGCAGAGATGGTTTTGGTTTACTGCATTACAGTTCCTTGCTTCAAGGAGAGGCTTTGGCTTTGTTTGTAGTGACATCAGAAATGCGAAGTTGTCATTTTAACATGTACTGAAGAAATGTCTTCAGTGGTAAGAGGGAACCACAATTCATAACCAAAATATGTTTTCTCCTTTGCAAGTAATTTTGGGTTTAACTTCACTGATTAAAATTTCACTGATGAATTTGCTGAACTTTCATGTGAGGTCGATGGATTTCAGAATGAGTGGTACACCTCACGGGAAGGTTTCCTGCCTGATCGCTGTATCTCCCTCTGCAAGTCCAAAAGAGGATTTAAAGGCCAGATAGGCATATGTAGAGCTTTGACCTCTACATTTTCTTTCTGCAACTGCTGGTTTTGGTTAGAGCTCAAAGCCGTTGTCTTGTGAAGGTTGTGATGTTTGGTTCATGCCTGGGTAACCAGTCAGCCCGGTTGCTCCTGGTGTGTCCAAGCTGCACAAATGAGAACTTGAAACCTCCCCGAAGTGCTCAATATCTTAATTGCTTGTCTGCAGGCACAGCAGACAGTGGGTGGGTCTGTGTTTAAATCCCAGCTGGAGCTGTTCCTCCTTCTCTCTGATGGAGAGGACAGCTCATGTCTGGCCTAGGGGAGGGTTCTGCAGTGGGTCTGCTTTTCCCAGGGAACAGGATCCTGTTTGCCAGATGTAGCTCCACAGGCCCGACCAAGTCATGACTCTTCCTGTGGATTTTGATTCTGTGAGAGATATGAAATTTGCAGAGGTTGGGAGTGATCTCTTGGGAATGGAGTAGGTTATATGGACTGGATTGGAATCCATAAAAGACTTTATTTGTGTATTGTCTTAGAGCTAACGATTGTAACCTGAAATAGGGATTTCCAAAGTATTGCATCAATGTTCATCTTAGATGAAGTAGGCTTTCTCAGTGTACTGAGTTTAAAGCTGCTTTTTTAATTTCAGGTAATTTTCTGCTGAGATAATGAGAATCTGTGACAAATAGATTTTTCTGGGTTATGGGTGGTTTTGTTTGGTTTGGCATTTTTCTTTAACAGAGTGTAGTGGTTATAAAGCAGATCTTCATTAGCAGGTTCAGTGCATTATTGACTTCAGCATAAACAAATGGATTTTTTTGCTTGATATCTGTGTATAAGGCTTAGACTAGAATTAACCTCATGTTTGTTTTGCAGTAGGAACTTGTTAAGGTGTTCACAGCATGTGTTTGTAGTTCTTCATTTTGCATCGGTACTGAAATACAAGTACTGATTTTGAGAGAAGTAGCATTGAAAACTTGATGGTGAGTTTGTGTCACTGAAGTTCCTCAGTGTTTATCTTCCTCTAAGCCAATAAAAAGAAAGTGTTATCGATAGGCCTGTTAATGCACTGATGATTAAAATTACTGTTTCCGTTCAACAGCAGTATAAATTAATAATTGTCATCTTACGTCAACACTGGATACTTGTAAAATGTTTTCAGAGTACCTACAGAATGAGCCAAATGGTGCCTCTTTCTGTGCTCTCTTACTTGAAGGAAATTTATAACCTCTTTGGAAAATTCTGATTAACCTGTACTGTCCTTTAAAATCAACTATTCAAACAAATGCCTTTTCAGTTTTCTTCTGTGGTCCTTTTCTCCTACAGCTTTGTGCCTGCCTCTCAGTGGTGCTGACATCAGTGTTGTCTGTACTTAACTGGTGTCAAAGGCTAGGGGGAAAATAAAACCCCTGACCTTCCTTGTCACACTGTCCTAAATTTTAGGGATAGATTGCATCTAAAATCTAATTCAGTGTTTCCTCTAGCAAAAAAAATAAAGTGGATGGCCATAATGTAGGCAGAAGGTTTTTCTGACTGGTACAGTGTTCCGTAGATAAACAGCCAGAAAGTTTGTGATCTTTTTTTCTTCCCCCCCTTCTCTCCTGCTTTGGGTTGTTTTATATTGACAAAGGTTTTAACTGATGCGAAGTAGGTAGAGGCAAAGAAATTCATATTGGTATTGCTAGTTAGCGGTATGAATGTAACCTGACAGTGATTTGGTGGGTATGGCACTGGGATTTACTGCAGCTGCTCTGCTGGATTTTCCCTCAGCTCAGGGCTGGGACCAGGCACACAGGACAGCCTTGGAGGCCCTAATTCCTGTTTCGCATGGGAAATGCCATGGCTGTTTACTTTGTTTTGTTTACCAGCCCTCAGTCAGTGAAACTGAAAACATCAGAACCTTCTTGTCTACCACTAACTTCCTTTTCTTGTAGCAAAGATGAAGAAACTTCCCGTTTCTGCTGCTGTTTGACAAACTTGTTTACCCTTCATCTGGTTGTCTCTTACTCCTCCAGCCTCTCCTATAACCGCTTTATAAATATATAAAACATGGATCTACTGCTGCCATACACTTCAGATGATTTCAAATGTTCAGAGGGGATTTCAGCATTTCCCCCCTCTCTTAAATGTCATTTTATTTTTTAATTAAATGAATGACAGATATTGTAAGTAGTCAGTTATTCAAGTTTTTTTCAAAGCAGCTCTGTGCTGTGTAGGCATGACTGATATAAGCGGGCAGGTATCTAAATTTGCCTTGATGTCTTTCTGTGGACTTACTCAAACTTACCATAGAGCCACCAAGAGAAGGTTTAGTGTCATATGAGCTTCTTGGTGCCATTCAGACTTTTCAGAGGATTCCCTTAGAGGATCCTATTTGTACTTAAGGTATTACTGCAGTTAAAATGTTTATCTTCTCAAAGATGAATAGCTCAGAAACAGAGTAATTGAAGAAAGCCGTTCAGCTACGGTGAACTGAGCTGTAGCGTGTAACTCAGGGTTGTTTTTTTTTTTTTTTTTTTTTTTTTTGTGTGTGTGAAATGCTTTAAGTATATTAACATGATAATTAAAGTTGAAAAGAGAAGGGCTTTGCTCCTCCCACTGTTACTGTGGTTTTTAGTGGTTCCTTCGGTGTATCCCAGTGGTAGGTGGAGAGATGCCTGAGATCCACACTCTTAGGTCTGGATTAGAACAGTCTGTCCAGCAGCTTGTAGTAACTAGTGTAACTCATGTAACATGCTGTCGCTGGAATAAAGCAAGAAATGCTTTTTCATCCTGCCACAACTTTCACAATATTTAAGATTTTATTTTCCTGTTGTGTATTGGGGTGAAACTGAACTTAAAGCATGAAAATGAATCCCGAGGGCTCCCTATACAGAGGCTGTGCCCAGCTAGGCAGAGCAGTAGCTCGGCACCTGGGAGGCTCCAGTTGAGGTGTGAGCAGAGGCAGCAGGGAGGCCTGCTCACGCTTTGGGGCAGGGACTCATCCCGGCGCGCTTCCTCCTGTCTCTTCCAGGAGAAGGCAGAAAAGTAAGGACCGGTAGTACGTGTGCGGCTGGGGAGTCAAAGCTGGTGGTGTCAGTAGCTGCTCATCCATTGCTTGTTTGTGAATGCTTCCTTTTCCCTCTCACGTAGGGGCCAGCGAAGTTTGGGCAGTGCCTGTTCAGCTGAGCAGCAGCTCGGTGCCAGCCCTGAGGCTGCGGGCGCTGGGCAGGTTGCGGGAGCTGCTGCTGCGTGCCCGCGATGCTGTTCAAGTTCTACTCCTGCCACCTTGAGTCAGAGCCGGTGTTTTCCTGAGCTGGCTTGGAGCTCTTCAGTCTTGTTAAGTGGCAGAGTAGCATCTATTACAAAAACAAACCCTCCTTTTCTTCCTGTTGTAATCTGTTAAATCGGCTGTGTAATTAAATGATGAGCTGGACTGTGGGTATGCCAGTGTATTCAAAGCTCGTCTGTGTAGAAGAACAAACCTCTTTATTTTAGACAGTATAGAATGATACCAATATAGATGAAATTTTGTAACTAGAGAACTGTTACAGCTTCTCTAGCCCTACAGAAGAAATAAACTGGCTTCCTCAAAAATTAAGAACCGCCTCCTTTTAAAAAAGTTTATCCAGAGTCTGTATGAGTGTTGTCTTGGTGATGTTTTAAACTGGGAAAAGACTTCACATCATTAATGCTGGATTTTAAAATATAAATATTTTTTGCTTCATTAATTTTGACTAATGCAGAGAGAAAAATGATTAATCAGGAGACTTAACATAATTAGTGCAGTGTGGCAACTGACTACTTAAATATGTCTGTTAAAATGGGAAGCATAGCTCTTGTTATGAAATGTTCTGCTTTGTGGCAGAATCTAAAATATTAGAACCATTTTACTCTTTAAATTGATACTGCAAATCTTACTGCTGTGAAAACATTCATATTCTACCACTAATTAGGATGTTCAAAACAGGAAATCTGAAATTATCTTGGAAATAATGTCAGAATTTCAGAGAATTTTTTTAATGGTCTTTTGATTTATGTTGCTGGTAAAAAAAAAAGATTTTTGTATGTCATCCTGATATATGGCATTGGGAAAATGAAGAAGAAGTTTATTGCAGAGAACTGCTATGTTCAATCTTACTGAAGGATCGTTTTGCTTGTGTGTTTAGTAGCCTGTCACGGTTAAAAGAAGTATGAGCAGCGTCAGTGTACAGAAGGGGTGTTTAGTTCTTAAAAGCCTCTGGGAACTGCAGGCATAATTACTTTCAAAGTACAAGGGATCAAAAAAAGGGCATTTTCAGCTAAATTTGCTTATAAAATCATAACCAGTACCTGAAAAGCCACTGGTGTGCAAGGATGCCTTGACTTATGTTAGGTGAGGGTAAAATTCCTGAAATATTTCTGCTTTTTATCCGTCAATACTGCTTCTGAGGTCAAGTGTCTGATCTAACCATTTAATACAGCAGCTGATTTGCAGCATATTTTATTAAGACATAATTGTAAAGGCTAGGGCTGGTGCTGGGAAAGGTCATGGATTTCAGGGGGAGTGTGGGAGTAATACTCATAAACCGTAGATGAAACAGATTGTGTGTTACAGCAGGATCAGCTCTAGCCACAGTAGGAGGTCTGAGAAATGTAATCTTTTGGTGGAAGACCATTCAATGATTTCCATGTAGTAGAAAACCTCTTGTGTTTTTCCATGAAGGCTGTCTCTCTTGTTGCACGGCTGCTGGGTTATAACATTTTATGGACACAAGGCTTGCTGTGTCCCCTGGAACAGCGGGATGCAGATCTGCTCCCGTCGCCACTGGAGCGGCTGCTTGGAGGGCTGACTCGACTGAGCTCAGCACAGTGTTTGCATCTCCTGAAAGATGAACGTGTAGGTGAGCGACCACTTCATCGTGGCCACAATGCTGCTCTTTCATAGCAGTGAGAAAACAGAAAAATTGTAATGAAAAGGCCGGATACCAACTACACCCTTGGGAAGAGAAGAACAAAGGATGACTTAAGCTTAGACATAAGACATTAGCTAGTTGTGGCACAAGTCCGACCAGTCTTTACATACTGGCAAGCCCCAAATTATACCCAGCCTGAGTTTTTATATTTAAGTCTATTAAGAGCTGCCATAAATGTTTCAGGTTTGTTGACAGAGTTCTGGCCAGGAGGGTGGGTTGTGCGTTGGTTTTGTCCTCTTTTTCTTTCAAGAAAGGAGCATTGTTCAAAATTGGGCTTACTCTTTTCAGTGTAGCTTGTTGCAAATTGGCAATTATGGTTTCTTCTGGCTTTGCAACTGATTATGTTAACCTTCAGCAAATTAATTATCTTCTGGCTCACGACTGCACACACAACACTTGGTAAAATGGAATTGCAGTAGAACCTTGCCAGATCTTGTCACTCCACTTTGTAACCCTTGTGGGAGCTTTCATAAGGCTCAGTAGTGAGGTGATGGCATGAGTGTTCCAACTGCAGCTTCCAGCTGGTTAGGTGTAGGCATTGCTGATGGAGTGATCTTATTTTAAGGTGTACTTATTTATGTGAAACACACAGAAAAACAAATTGCAAGTTAGGACTAAGTAAATGGCCAAGTTGTATTTTATTAGACTGTGTTCTTTTTCTGTTTTATTGCTGGTTTATTCTGAGTTTTGTGCTTTCATTGCTCCATTAATTAAAAGTGTTAGGCTATGTTATTAAAAATAAAATTATAGACATATTGCAATAAATGATTAATATTGGTAGAATTTCTGTAAGTCCTTTAGTCCATTGTTGCTTAAAGGCAAGATAGAGTATTTGATTTAAATTATATGCAATACATGGACTCCTAAATTCTCATTTCATGTTTTGACACAGGCTTCCTCTGTGGAATATTGCTTAGCTGGACTGCCTAGATTTGCCTGCTCTTGCTTCGAGTCCTTTGGGGATCACTTTAAAATTGATTTGAGAGGGTTTTTAGTAGTAGTTAATTCTATTGATTTTCCAAAGTGACCATTTTCCATTGGTGACTGTGCAGTGTCTCATAGGGGATGTTGCAAAACTGCAAGAATTCTGCCATAGTGAAACTTGATTTTTCATTAAGATGAGAGTTCAGCCACATTTCTTCAGGGAAGTCAAGTCTTAACTTTCCTATTTTTCACCCATTACTCCTCATGGTGTAAAACTACAATAGGGTCTACTCTGAATGCTGATTGTTAAGAGGGGGAGGGTGCATGTGTTCTGCTGTTGCAATGGGCTTTTTCTGGTGCAATATATTGATTTTCAAAGAGTTTTACTCTTATCTTTTAGCTTTTTTCTTTTTTTTGAAATAGAGAGAAATTTCAGTTAAACCAAAATCTTACCTTTTCTCTGTGTAAGTCTGCTTGAAAACACCCACAAAACTAGACATGCTAAACTTGAGAGATGTAAGAGAAATACCAGTATAGATATCTTTAGTATATCTGTAGTGTGTGCATCTACCTATCTACCTATCTATACTGTGGCTTATTGCTGCCTGGGAGTAGTGTGTGGTAGAAGAGCAGCAGTGATGTTAAAAAGCAGATTGTTTTCAAGTGGTGAAGGGATGAGAGAGTTAACCTGGAACAAGTGCTTGTGCTCGTTGTGTGTGAGTTCTTTTCATCCTCACCACAAATATGCTCACAGATAAGGAAACAGAAAGTAGCTGGTTTTACAAAACCAGTTCAGTTGTTCTGTTATGAGCAAAGTGGAAGATTATGTCTATGTAGCAGGGGGATTGCTGCTGTGTGTGTCCGCAGTAAGAAAATGCTGCTTTTGAGGGAAATGTGCCTGGTGGTAGATTATGGCACTGGCTTAGTCTAAACTCATACTCATTCCAGAGACTAAACTATTGACACCTGGGCTTGGGTGGGATCCATGAGCAGTAATCAGTAGTAAAGACAAAGGAGCTGCTGCTCATTTCCAGGCTTGGTGCTCTGCCAGATGATACGGGGAGGAAGATTAAAACAATTGAAGGAACTGTTCTTATTTCAGTCTCTGGGGAAAAAAAGAGTAAGTCTGACACACTCGATCAGATCTCCTGTTCCTGGCATTCTAACACTTCTCTAAGTGCAAGAAGACCACAAAAGAGTTGAGGCTGGAAGAGACCTCTAGAAGTTGTCTGGTCCAACCCCCTGCTCAAGCAGAGCTGTGCAGAGGTGGTTGCCGAGGACCGTGCCCAGCTTACAAACATCTCCAAGGATGGAGATTCCACAGCTTCCCTGGGTAACCTGTGCCAGTGCCACTGATCATCTTTCAGCTGGCTTCACAAAGTGTCTGGTAGTGTATGTGCCCTGACTTGCTTAGGTTAGGATATGGAATTGGCTGGTTCTGGCTGCAGGCATCACATAGCAGCAGAATGTCTGTGTGAGAGAGCATGTGGGAGGCCTAAAGTCTGCGCAGGAGAACGGCTTCGTGTGTTTGTCTTGGGATCTGTGGTATGGAGATCTGGTTTTCAGGATGCAGATGATTTTTACCAGGACTACTCCTGAATTTTTGTACTTTTATCGACGAAAGTGTTCTTGCCAAGTCCTGTTGTCCTAGATGTTTCAGGTCCCCAAGATATCTTGAACAATAAAGGAGTTTTGATCAGAAAATATGTAAAATCTCCATCCTGCAAGTAGGGAATGCCAGTTGCAGAAATCTAAACTGTATTTTTAGAGTTACCTAATTTCATGGTTTCTTAAGAAATAAGTCAGAAAGAGGGCACTTCAAGCCCCATTTCAAGTAAGTCCTTTCAGTAAGATGCTTTTCCTGCAGCACTTGGAAAACACCAGTAAGAATTCTTGCCCAAGAGTATAACAGTTACGTGTTACAGGAGCCCTGGCCTCTGAGGCTGTTTGTTCAAATCCTTTTGTTTATTATGAGCTGGAATTCAGAGCTGTGGGCTGGGCTGGAGAACACCAGTGTGGTGCCTTCATGACACTTGGCATTAACAAATGGCATCTTTGTTCGAGCCTCTGCAGCTCGTGGAGGGGCTGTGTCTGGAAAAAGGAACATGTGTCAAGTGGCTCAGTTGTGTGGAGCAATTGCAGCAAGTGGAGGAGGAGAACTTTTCCCCTGGTCGTTTTTGGTAAACTGATTTAGAGTATGGTCTAGAAGCAAACAGATTTACTTCATGAAGACTAAAACAGAGCTCTACAAGGACTGGGAAGAAAATGACAGTCTAAAGACTGGTAAAGTGTTGTGTAAAATTTTATGTACTGGTCTTTGTTGTTTATATTGTGCTGTTTTACTTCTCTCTCGTTTCAAATTAGTGATAACTGAGTTTTAAATACTTAATAGTATTAAAGTATATAATTATGTGTAATGGTGGAAGAAATGTAGCTCAGTTAACTTCTGGAAATACATATTTTTGAGGAGTGTTGCTATATAAAAGAGATTGCTTTTCTAACTAACTAGTTCACTTTATGTTAAAAGTTCTCTGTGTTACAAGTTCTCTCTGCATGAAGAGAAAGAGAAAGTATAATAAATGATGCTTAATCCCTTTTGTTCAGAGTAAGTTTAGTATCGATGTGCAGGTATTTACCAAGAGTCTTCCTCTTGAACATCGTGTACCCACAACAAAATACTATTAAGTGTACGTCATGGCTTCTTTTGTTGTTGTTTATGGGAATGAACTGGAAGTAAAATAAACAGCCTGAGTGTTTAAGGGACTTTCTGCTATGACCAGAGACTTTGTTTATTGCTCTGATGTGTGCTTTGAATGTGTAGATACCTAGCAGCTGGTGGTAGTGCCTGCAGACAGGAGTTTGTGCCAGTGCAGCTCTTTGTGCAGTGGAATGTATAATGTGCAAACCAGCAAGAATTTTAGTAAAGTAATGGGAAACAAATCAGCATCTTTCAACTTTTTGGGGGCTTTTTTGAGTGCTCTGCAGTTAGAGAAAAGGGAGAAATCTCTTCTCAGACTTTGGGATAAGGTTGCACAGGATGCTGTTAGTATATTGAGCCTCAGCCCCATGGAAAGAGGCATTGCTTCTGGGGGTGCTGGTCCACAGTGACTGAACGTGAGCCAGTGTGGGCCCAGGTGGCCAGGATGGCCAGTGGCATCCTGGGCTGTACCAGCAATAGTGTGGCCAGCGGGACCAGGGCTGTGATTGTCCCTCTGTACCAACACTGATGAGGCCACACCTCGATCCTGGAATCAGTTTTGGCCCCCTTATGACAAGAAGGACATTTTGGTGCTGGAGCATGTCCTAAGAAGGGAATGGAGCTGTGACAGGGTCTGGAGCACAAATCCAACGAAGAGTGACTGAGGGAGCTGGGGATGTTTATCCTGGGGAAAAGCAGGCTCAAGGGGGAAACTTACTACTCTCTACAACTCCGTGACAGGAGGCTGTAGCCAGGTGGGGGTCAGCCTCCTCTCCCAGGTAACAAATGACAGAATGAGATGACATAACTTCAAATTGCATCGGGTTGGTTTAGATTGGATATTAGGAAAGATTTCTTTCCCAAAAGGGTTGTCAAGCACTGGGACGGGCTGCCCAGGGAAATGGTGGATTCACTATCCCTTGAGGTATTTAAAAGATGTGTAGATGTGGCACTTGGGGGCATTGTTTCGTGGTGAGCTTGGCAGTGATGGGTTAATGGTTGGACTCCATGATCTTAAAAGTCTTTTCCAACCTAAACAAATCTATGATTCCTCTTAAATTTATGGCACATCTGCAAGAGGCAGTTTATTATGCTGCTGCTGATACATGAGCACTGCAGTGTATCTTGTGCCTACTCCTCTTTCAGTGTAAGGAACTCGCTGAGGCTCTCAGTGGTACTTATTTCATACTACCTCAGTGAGGGAGCTAGTCCTTGTTTCCTGTTACCTTTTCCAAATGAGATGCTGTCTAGTTGTGTTTTAGACTGTTTTGGAGAGATTATCACTAGTGTGAGTAACCCCAAAGACCATTTCTGTAAATCATATGACTATTTTTGCAGGGACTAGAGGTGCGTGCTCAGTGGATTGCACATGGAGATCACTTTAAAAAAAGCTATGCCTTACTAGTTTGCAGTTCTGTAGCTGAACAGGATGCAGGATTAGACAAACAATTCAAAATACAGGTACTTAGTAAACCTTGTAGACCAGCAGCTTTTCTTTTTGTGGGAAAGACCAGTGTTTTACTGTCTTCTGGCTGTTCCTCCCCTGGCAGCAGTTCAGTTCTGCCAGGCTGTGATAAAAGCCAGGTGTAACTGTGGGCTCTGTGTTAGCCACCCCAACCAGGAGCGCAGCCAAGGTGTTGCCAGGCTGTCACAGGCTGTTCGGCTCCTGCTTGACTGCTGGAAACACGAGGGATAAGCTGCCAGTTCCCCCTCCTTTATTTTGGAAAATTGGATTACTGCTGAGACTTCAAGAGGGATCCTCAGTGTTTAGCTCAGTGATTTAAATGAATACAAAATTACATTATGGTCAATTTTTTCCCCCTACTTTCTCCCTTGCCCCACCTATGGATTTTAGGTGGATTATAGGGGGTCCTTGGGTCGAGATTCTCTGGTGTCGGTGGGTGCCTACATAGACCTGCTGTTCCTCCCTGGGGAACAGAAGGGAGAAGATGGCACGAAAGCAAGGCAGGATCCTTCAGAAGTTTTGCTCATAGTCAGACTTTAACTTTTATGTCTATTTGTAGGCCCCAACCTTATTTTTTCTTTACTAGTGTTTATTTTTACTTGAATTGGTTGTTTTGCTGTTAAATGTCACTTACGGCAGTTGGTCTCTTCCACGTAGTCTAGCATTTATGAACAGAGCATAGTGTTACATATTTTTAGTTTGCATTACGTCTGTTGCTCCTGAGGAGATTCAGGACACTTGGAAATTTTCTCAGTGAGAGCAGTCATTGGAATAATCTCCCCAGGGAAGTGGTAGATTCCCAAAGATTGGACACTTAAGAGCTGAACAGGGTGCAGGACCATCTTGTCCAGACTGTGCTTTTGCCAGGAAAGCTTGGACTAGATGGTCCTTGAGGTTCCTTCCAACCTGTCGTTCTATGATTGCTGCTGGGCAGGGTTCTAGCCATGCTGGTTGTGCCTTGTTAACCTGACTGATTTTTGGGGGGACTTGAAAGTGCTGTTCAGCATGCCATCAATGATAGATTTTATCATCAGGTCATTGTTAATGTATTTCCCCATTTTTTAGTTGAAATCAGTTCTCCATACTACTTAATTGACTATATATTAATGTCAGCTTCGTCTGAGATGGCATTGTTGCCTGTATAATCTGTAATGCTAACTTTTAGTTAGTAAATTTAATCATACTTGTGTTGTATCTTTAACTGCTTTCACTGAGATAACACCGCATAAAACTGCTAAGAGTTTTGGATAGCAGTTATTTGTCTTCAATTTCATAGTGATTTATTTTCGTGCTGAAGAATTTTTCTTGTTCCCATATTTAGCTTTTACTTTATCAGGAAGCACTGTGTAATTTCTAAGTTGGAGATATTTAAATATTTCCTCTTATAAGAAAAATCATGTTTAATGCTTATCTCCCAAAGTAAAACCTCTTGTCCCTATCTCAGGCTGTTTTCTGGGGTTTCAGTATTGATGGATTAATGAAACATTGAACTATCTCAGTGCAGCTGGAAAGTTAAGATGACTCTGGCAGAAAGCAAAGAGGATTACTTTAAAGGCAATGAATATGATAATTTACACACTAAATATAATTGAATTCTCATGAGATGCAGAACATGCCAAATTTTGATTCACACGTTGCTTATGCAGAGGAAGGGATGGTAAGCCATGGCCACGTTTTCAGCATAAATCAGGAACTTGCTTTCTCGTGCAAATACAGTTTGGCATTCTTTTAAGCAAAGGTTTACACTTTTTTTCAGCTTACAGTGTTATTCAGTTGTTGAAGATCTGTGCATGTCCTTTTGAGCACATTTCAAAATAAAAATATAAACCATTTTTAGTTCTGTTAAAAAAAATGTATCAGCTACATACTATGTGAATGTACTGATTACTGTGTATTACAATATTGTCCAGTTATGTTCAGGCACTCTTTCACTCTTTCTCAAATTAAATCTAATCTCTCTTTTACTTGGAAATTAGTGATAGGACTTTTCCCCTATTTCTTGAAGCTCAGCAGCAGGTGTACTTTAAACAAGGGAGCTTTTCCCCCACATCTGTCCATTGGAGAAGTGGAGATTAGGGTCAAGCAGTATTTACATTTGCTGAAGGAATGTCAGGTTTCTAAGGAATTTAAAAGTTTACTTTTTAAAACCCATAATTGATCTTCTGTAAAGACTTGTTCTAAGCACAGCTCTGTCTTACAAAAGAAAAGACAATTTCGTTTTGGTTACAGTTCCTTTGTCTTCTCACTCTGAAAGTAAAACCACTTTTCCAGGGTTCATCCACTGCTTTTTGTCAGTTTCTCAGTGAGAGCAGTCATTGGAATAATCTGTTTAGTAGGCACGCTATGCCAGCTAGTAAAGATTAGGAGCCAGATTGTTGTAATTGTGCTGGGATGCCCCGGCAGTGGTGTAAAGTTGTGTCTGTGCCCTTTCGAGTGACAAGGCCGGGGAGGGGCTCTGCCGGGGAGGGGTGTGGGAGCTGTGTCTTGATCAGAGCTCTCATGGGCAGCCGGGGTCGCAGAGCCCTGCAAGGGCTGTAAAGCTGTGTCACAGAAAAGCAAACCCAAGACCAAACTGTTTTGTGTCTTGAGTCCTCTTCAGGCTTAGGAATAAATGTGGATCCAGCACCTGAAAACACAGGAGGAGCAGTGCTCTGCTTGGACACACCAAAGTCTGAGCAATATGAAATGATTCTACTCACCCCTTATCTTACAGGGAGGGAATTATTTATCTGTGTGGTGGCTCAGAGATGTAAAGCTTCCAAATACAGCAGATTGAATTATTTATTATTTTTTTTCTCCCTCAAATAACTGTGTAAATACGTGTGTGCCGGTTCTGCTGCACACTGGAAAACATGACAGAACTCTATGTCTTTGCTAATAAACAGGAGTAATATGATTGGGAAATGATGGTGACCGGGAAAAGGGGGCCGGGTGAGGGTAACAAAGTGTGACTTCTGGGGATCATAAATGAAAGCTTTAAAGAAGCAGCCAGACTTTCCCTTAGGGGAAGCTTGGGACAAGCAGTGCTGTTGTCTGAATGCTGGTGCTTGTGCCTGTGGTGGGTCATACTGAGGTTCTCTTTGCATTCCCCTGGAGAAACTTGGAGTGAAAACAAGCAGAGACCGTGCTAAATCTCTGACAGATGGCTTAGAAGGCCACCTTGGCACAACTTCTTGTCTAAATGTTGAGAAATACGTAGGTAAACTTAATTAAAGGAACACTAGGTTTGAACAAATAATTGTGTTACTGTCATATGATAGAAAACTGTAATATCTGATCTGTTTTTCTATTTCATGGCCCAGGTGGCTGGTATGTACAATTGCTGAAGTTCATTATGTTGCCATGAACTAGATAGTGCAGAAAAAACACATGGTTGGAGTTATTTTTATAACAGTGTTAGGTTGAAATATATTTTAAATCTTTTTAAAGCCTTGCTTTATCTGTAGTTCATTGCTTTTTAATAATCAAAAGAAATCAACTTTTGAATCTTTCACAAACTTATTAATTAAAGCTGATTTACCACATTGGTTTGATATGATTACATTTGGGATATTGAAGTACATTCTGTTGTTGGATATTCAAAACAGCAACTTTTCCTTTCGTGGTGCTCTCTGTTCCTGTCCATGTTCTAGAGATGATCTCTGCTCAGGGAACAGGACTTAGCAAAACTTGAACTCCACTCAAGCACTAAACGCTGCATCTGCAGTGTCCTCCTGTCCAATGCTTACTCACACATTGATATTTTTTTTCTTGCCTGTCAACCTTCCTGTTGTCATATCCTTAAACTTCTTCCAGCTCCGGGTTGCCCAAGTTGCAGTTCTGACACTGTAACAACATCCTTCCCTGTTTTCTGAGAAATAAGTTTGAGGCAATTTCTAAGAAGACATAGAGTATTTCTTCAGTATTCCAATATCTCGACAAATCCTGTAGATAGTTCACACTTTTGTTTTAAGCCAGTAGTGAATGTTTCAGCTTTTTTAAACTATTAGAATGTTTGTGGAATTGCCAACCAGTCGCTTTTAATGCTTTCTTCAGTCCTTCATTTAGTGGATTGTGCAGAATTATTTTTTTACTGTATTGGTGGGAAATCAGAAATATTCTAAACTCAGCAATTAAGATACTGTGCAGTAACTCTACTTTGCTTTGAGCAGTATTCAAAAAATGCACCAAGGTCATATTTTGCTTCGACACATTAGTTTTGGCATTTCTCCATTGAAGTAGTTTCCCTGAAGTTGAAGTTTATTTTCCAAGTATTTGGCTGCAGTTCTTTGTTCACAAGGGAGAAAATCTGAACAGCATTATTTTAATTCCTCTACAGGTGCAGATGCTGAGCAGGATGCTGCTATCAAACTTGCCCAGGAACGAGCAGAGATAGTTGCCAAGTATGACAGAGTAAGTGAACTTGTTAATAATTAAAAAGACATTTTATAATGAATCTTAGTAATATGTCTGTTTAAAAATTGAATCATGATTCCAGCTAGCTGTTGTCTAAAATACTTTCGAGTACTAATCTTATGTTTAATGATACACTGGCCTCTGGGTGAATTAAATTCTGCCTCCATGGGGGATAGTCTGGATAATGACTCAATCAACTAATTTTTCAGGTGCATAGCAAGTTACTTTGGGACTATTTCAGGGAGTGTATTGTATTAGAAGTAGTGAAAATGGGGTGTTTGAGGATGCTCAGTATATCTATTTGATCAGAAAGACTCTCATTTTTATTTATTTAATCTTTGGTTATAGTAGTAGAAACATTGAAATCATTGCAGAAAAAGTAAAAGATGAGTGACTTGTATTATTTCTAATGTTGTTGTGGGGAGCTAATGAAATGCCCTGGTCATATCATGTTTGTTCTTGGACCCCTTGTCAGGACAAGCCTGGCACAGAGTATACCTAGAGTGCTTACACTGTAGTCAGGTATTTTTGTACCACTTACAGACTTTTTAAGTGTCATTGGAATACTGAGCAATACTTTTGTTTGTAGAGTTCATGAAAAGTTTTATATGCCAGATTTACGGGTGGTTTGCACAATGTGTGCAGGTGAGTGAGTGGATCACCTTGGCATAAGGAAAACATGTTCCTGTCTGGCTGTTTGACACCAGGTGTCCCTCAAAGCTGCTCTGTCACTGCCATCCTCAGCTGGGCAGGGGAGAGAAAATATAACAAAAGGCTCATGAGTTGGGATAAGGGCAGGGGAGAGATCCTTTGCCAATGGCTGACCTGGCTTGAGGAAATCTGTTTCATTTATTACCAATCAAATCAGTAGGATAACAATAAAAACTGAATCTAAGACATTTTCTCCCCACCCCTCCCTTCCTTCTGGGCTTAACTTTGCTCCCAGTTTTCTCTACCTCTTCCACCCGAGCAGCGCAGGAGGATGGAGAATGGGGTTTGTGGTCAGTTCATCCCACGTTGTTTTTGCAGCTCCTTCCTGCTTGGGGATTTGTCTCCTTAAACTCTTCCCTTTTTCCAGTGTGGGGTCGTTCCCACAGGCTGAAGTTCTCCATGAACTTCTCCAGTGTGGGTCCTTCCCATGGGCTGCAGTTCCTCATGAGCTGTTCCAGTACTGGTCCCTCCGGCAGGGTCAGTCCTTCAGGCACAGGCGCTCCACTGTGAGTCCCCTGCGGGGTCACAGGTCCTGCCACCAGGCCTGCTCCAGTGGGGCTGGGCCGTGGCCAGCAGCAGGGCCGTTTTGGAGCTCTCTGACTTTGTCTCTGTAGGATGTGGGGGAGGCTTCCAGCGGCTTCTCAGAGGAATCACCCCTGGAGCCCCCTGCTACTGAAACCTGGCCACACAAACCCAGTACACTTCGTGTTCTGAGTGGTAGCCTGATTTCATACCCAATAACCTGTGCACAGCCCATACCAGAAATAGGACTGAAATGTAGTTAAACTTCTGCAAATCTTTTGCAAGATTGGCAATTGGAGTAGCAGAGTAGGACATGAATGAAGGCATCATTGAGGGAAAACTCAGTGCTGCATTGTTTGACTGCTGCTGCAAGTCATCATGGACATTAATTCGGGACTGCCTGCAGGATGTGCTCTTGCAGGTGATTGTTCAGGAAAGATGGACTTTGGAAATGAAATGAGTAGAAGGCACTCTGTGGGGTCCTTGATGGATTGTTGTGGAGTTTAACAACAGCTGTGGGTTTGCTATGACTCTGGTTGAAATGTATTCTGTGTACAGCAGTGACCAAAAGAGATTTCCTGTGATGAAAATACTGTTGGTAAGGGCTGGGAGAGGTGTGCTGCTCTCCGTTTTCTTGGCTGGTTAGTTTTGGACTGGTGTTCTCCTCCCCCTCCTCTAACCTCCTGCCAACGTGTCCCAAAGTTATGCTTTGAGTGGTTGAATGCTGTCTTATGTGTCTTAATTTATTGTGCATAAAACATAATTTGGCTTTTTATTTTTTCCTTTCCCTTTAGGGGCGTGAGGGTGCTCAGATTGAACCGTGGGAAGATGCTGACTACCATCTTTACAAAGTCACAGATAGATTTGGGTTTCTACAGTAAGTAGCAAGCTGGTAAAAAAAATAAGATTAAAATTTGCTACTATCAGTATTCAGGCTCTTTATTGTATTACCTATTTGGTGAAAGTATTATTATTCGTTTTAATAGATATTTTGGAAACTGCTGTGTGTTACTACTGGCTAATCTTTCACTGTGTTTTTCAGTTCAGTTTCTATCTGTTTTTTTATATCTGTAATTTGATCCTGCATAGGGACTGAAATGTTTTGAAATATTTTATTTGGGAATGAAGATTGATAGTCTACAAAAAACATACTTCAAGCTGAATTGCAGATAAAGTTTGGTTGTGAATAACTTACTTCAAGTTTGTTTACTTCCAGCTTCTTCGAAGGATTTATAAAAATTTTGTTACAATGTTCATTTTTAAAAAGATCCCAACACATAAAGGGAATTCAGTGGTTGTATAGAGCAACAGTGTATCTCAGTCGTTAAAAGATTAGTATCTTTTGGCCTACTATATTTTTTAACCTTACTGAAATCTCTGCTGATTTGGGACCTAATGTTGAATGTTATCTTTAAGTCAGAAAATGCCAGAGTCCAGATGCAGTTCCCATATAGGTGCCTCCTTTGTAACATAATCTGTGCCTTTTTGGCAAATAGAAGATTAGAGCATTAAATTGTATTAGGGTTTTTGTGGTTGGCAGATGTAAATACCCAGCTTGCAGAAATTGAACACAGACTGACTTGCTACTTTTGATAATATTAGGACTCTCTGATGTTCTTGGTGTTTGGCATTTTTGTTTGAATACATGAAATGCAGTTTAAATCCAGAAAAATCAGTGATAAGTGGAAAACTTAGTAATACCTATGTAATTTATAGTATTGCAAGGGGGATGTGTGTGTTCTGTTTCTTGGGGGACTTCTTTTCCCTCTCTTCCTTCCCTTTTGCAATATCATTGTTTTTACAAGCTGTCAGTTAAAAAGTGACCTTTACCTGCAGACTGCTTGTGCTTCCTTGGGGTGGGTTAATTTGATGTGTGACATCATCAGAGAGATCTGTTTTACACAGAGGTCCTTGTGTTGGTAAATCACAGCTGCAGCACCACGTGCCTGGTGTTGTAGCTGCAGTTGTAGCATTCCTAATGGAGAATGGATGTCAGAGTTATTTTATTTCTTGGGCAGAAGTAATGGAAGCCACTGCAGGGTTCACCTCTGACTTTGGTATCCCTGTGAACTCACAGACTTTTCCTGTTACTTGTATTGTGATACTTGCATTTTTATTTGTTAGGCATAGAAGATTGTTACTCAAGTCCTCTCCAGTTGCAGCTGCTGTCAGTCATTACCCCAGACCTCTTCCCCAGGAACATCTTTACTCACCAATGCAGAATTAATTTTCTATATAGCCAACTGTCATGGGCTGGTTGCCCGGACATTTGTTGCCCGGCTATTCTTCCCAAAGTTTGATCTCAGAGCCCCAAGAAAGACTGAGTTCGCAGGTGCTCATTTCAGAGATGTTTATTCTTTCTTATCTCTAAGCTTGATAGCAGCCACCGCAGCTGTCTCTCTACGGAGCCTCTTACAACCTGAGATCCCCTGCTAACTGCCGCCTGGATGGGACGGCTCACACCTTTTCTAGGGTTTTGGTGCTCCAACCATCTCCCGAAACGTGTTCTTGTTTATAAATCTATACCAAATAAGTTAAAAAAAGGTCAGGTCTACCTTGACCGATGTACTTGTACCACCGTCACAGCATAACATGGAGGATGAAGAAGAAGAAAGAAGAAGCAAAGGACAACTAGGACAATGCCCAAAATCCTCCATCTTGAAAGCCCCAAATTCCATATTTTTCACCCAGTGATAAATTATATTACTATCTTTTTTACAGTTTTGTAGCCTGTAATTCTTCTCGTAACGTTGGCAACTTTTCCCAAGGGCTAAGGTCAAAAATAGTGCTATTTTGGGCTGTCAGCCAGGGTCTTGGACCCTCCTACCGGGGTCTCTGACCCCTCAGGGCAGCCGTGGGGGACGTTCTGGATCCCAACAGTCAACTTCAAGGGATGAAAGCTGAAAGATTTAAATGACATAAAGACTGCACAGGTTAACGGTGTACGCAGATAACCTCTTCACTAATTGTGCCTATTTGTAGCTTATCCGTGTCTTGTTACAGGGCAGATTTCACCTGGGAGTGTTCTCAAGGCTGCTTTGTGATTGTTTAAGATTAATTGATTGCAAATGATGTTTTTATTTTCCTGAGAAGCAAAATCTCTTCTAATAGAAGACATATAATCAAGATAAACATATCAATTATCTTGCCCTGAAATGACAATTTATATTACAGTATAGATTTTTAACTATGGTCTGGGTCATGTGTGCTGTCATATTGGGCCTGCTGTTTCTGAAAGAAACTCCTGTTCTATGAGAATTTGAAATGCAGCAGGATGTACCAAAAGCCTCAAAAGGTTACCATCCCTGAGAGCCAGAATTCCCTAGGACCTATCAGGTGTTTACAGTGTGAATTAGCAAACAGGCTGATGCACATTGAAAACAAAATCTGGGGGCAGTACCAAGTTTACAGCCCCCTAGTTAATGTCTACAGGGATTTGTAATCTTGCTTGTATTGACATCTTAAAATACTAAGTAGCTGAGAGATGTCTTTTGTATCAGAAGGGTGGTGGGTGTGAGGAACATGATAGAAAATTAGGGCTTGTTTTCTCAAGTACAATAGGCTTTGATTACTATCAGTAATTTTCTCTTTTTCCGTGTCTATGTCCTGTTTCCAGCTTTCCTTGGCTTTGTGCAGGGGCATTCAAAGTTCAGTTGATTGCTGATAGGGCAGAAAAGGCAATTCTGAGGGAATGAAGCACTCAGGCTGCCTATGTAACTTGCCACTGGGTAGAAGATGGGAGAATGTAAAGACTAGAGACATTAAAAGAGTAGTTTTGGTCTAGATCTGCAATTCTTCTGGTGTCCCAGTGTCCTTGGTTGTGTGTTAAACTGGGAATTTGTAAACTTGAGGAACCTAAAGACTTAACACTTCTATTGCTGTCCTGCCATACCCGTAGAGGTGGGCTCAGGTTTTCTTCAGAGAACAGACTGAGGGGTAGAGGGAAGGTGCCTTTTTATTTAACAGTGGAGAAATTGGATTGTGATTGGTTACAGATATGGCATTTCCCTTCAAGTAAAATATGTCACTTTAACCTTCTTATAAGACCCTCCATTGATGTATCTGGCATCTTTGATCGGTTCTAAGTGTTGTGATATTTATTGTTCACGATAGTTAGGGTCATCTTTACCCAATACTGCCTTAAATTTTTAGTAGCTACTGCCTTCAGAACACAGTTTGTTTGCTGCAGTACTTTATTTTGCAGTTCAGCAAATGAAAGTGAATGTTCTAGTTAACTTTGGATATTAAAAGGAAATTGGTGTGGACAGGTTATTAAGAGACCTATTTGAAACAAAATAGTTGAGTTAATACCTAATGAATTTAGGGAACGATAAAGTATGTTCAGTGAAAAGTACCAAAGCATTATAATAATGAGACTTGTTTGAAATGAATAAAGGGAAGTTTTAGAGGGAAGTTGGATGTGGGACAAAGGTTTTCAGCAAAGCTAAGCTGTGGAATAACCTGTGGGGAGCCTAAGGGAATGTCTCTTGAGATGTTTAACACCAAAGTGTACAAAACATAAATCCATCTATGAGGAGTTTGTTTGTTCGGGGACACTGACTAAATTGTAGCAGGTATGAGATACTCTACTGAGCAGGGCGTGCAGGAACCAGCAAGAGTGAAACTCTCCTTACTGGCTAAAATGTAGAAAATTTGGCCTTTACCAACTACTGTTGTTGCAAGGCTATAAGGAAGTGGTGGGTTGTGGTTTGTTTAAGCCAGGTGATGTTGCAGGCAAACCAGACTCAACTCGGGGATTTTTTTTTCATAATTTACTGCCAAGTAACATGACATTCTGATTGCTGATTTGGATGCTGAGTAGGAACACTCAAAACCGTAACACTCTAACAGGCACCCAGAGGAAACCCCTGTCTCCCCTCTGCCTCCAGGACAAACTTCCCTTGCTTTTTGTCCTGGTTACCCTTGGATCACCCCAGTTCCTTCAGTGAGGTGGCAGGCAGTGCAGGAGCTCCTGCACATAATGACTTCTTTCTGCTGCTCCTGGTTTCTTACTTATTTTCACCTTCTGCTCCTTGTCTTACGTGTCTCCCCCCACCTGACATGGTGTGCCTCCCACTGGGAATACATCCCAGCCATGCTCTCAGCATCCCCGTCTCTCTTCTGTCTCTGCAATTAATATTGTTCCTCTTAATTAATACAGACTTTTTTCTGCCAGGTGCTGTTGGTCTTCTTCAGTGTCACGTGGTATACATGGAATAGTATATTGAACTAGTACGTCAATTAAGTAAATTAAATATTGCTATTACATGGAATAGCCTATTACAACTTCACTCTTCACTTTCATAATGTTTCTTTCAGAGAATCCTGTATCAGGGAGCTTGTCTTAGTCACGACCATGAGTATTGACAAAGCAGACCAGTGTATTTTATACATGTGTGATGTGGTTACCAGTAAAGCTAAAAATATTTAAAGGAAGGAAAAGGCACGAGTATCCCTTCCCCAAAAAACCTCAGGCATGGTCCTTATTCAGTGTGATTTATTTTCCAGCAAAAATCCTGCTGCTGATTTCATGTGATAGGGCAGGAATGCTGAGCAGTCAGGCTGATGTGAAAAGTGCCATTCAATTTTAAAAGGAACATTTTTTTCCTCTGAAGTCTAGCACCACTGTCTGTATATACAATCTGCCAGTGTTTTGATAAGACTGGATATTTTCTAGAAAGGGCAGAGATGGGTGCTTCATGCTGTGCCTGTAGCTGATGGAAGTCCAGCAGACCATCTCGGGGGGCTCCCATAGAGCTCAGATAAGCTGTAGCCTGTCATAGATGACTTTTTCGATCAAGTATTTTAGGAATGGGAGAAATGCCTAAGATCTCGTCACAGATAGTCATAACAAAAACTGTTTTAGCTGTTTTTGGAAATTAAAAAGGCAGAATGTGTTTGGTATTCGTAAAAAACAAGGGGTTTCTTTGCTCAGTTTTTTCTTTTTTCCCCTCTTCTTGGATATGTTGTATGTTTTTGGTCAGCATTGTGTGAATGTTGACCCTGCACCCCACAAAAAAGCAGTTCCTCTCTGTCCTATCTTGGAACCTGGCTAAATTTTAAAGTAAATGCCCTCAGTATTTTCACTGTGGACTGTTCTTTCGTCAGCCCTTTTCTTTACCTTGTAGATACTTCTATTTGCATTTTTTCTTGCAGTCACTGATAAGGGAGTAACTTCAGGGGAAAAAAATGTAAAGGAGTTTCTGAGTGTCTTGAAGCTCATAGCAGGCATTCCAGTAATGCCTCGGAATTTGGTATTTCCCCCTTCCCCCTCCTTGAATTCTTTAGTTGATTTGGTGCTGCTTTGGAATGGTTAAAAAAGCTACTAAAATAAAAACCTGACTCCTTGTGTGGTGACAAGTTCCCTGCTACAACTAGGAATGTTTTAAAAGGTATTTTATTTCTTTAAACTGACAGTTTATGTAATATCTATATCGATTTGTCTATTTAGAAGTGACATTTTATGAGTTATTTTTATAGCTAAAAAGGTTATTAAAGGTCTTAAGACAGTAAAAGAAAGCAAGAAATTCAAATGACAGTCAATATTTTTGTAAGTAAATAAGAATTTAAGCTTTAACTGACTGTCATCGAAGCACATACTTAAAAGATGTATTTTTCATGAATATATCCTTGTATTTATTTTTTGTGAAACTCTCCAGTTATCTACAAGGGCAAAACAGCTTTATTCCCTCCCTTTCCTCCCTGCCCCACATAATGTTAAGGTTGAATGGTCGCAAGAGCATTGGCTGACTGAAGTTGGCAAAACAGCCCAAACTTTGTTCGTGATCCTGAAGTAGGGTAGAAGCTGCGAACAGCATTTTGCAACTGTAAAGGTCAACACGAGTTTAAAGAGCTGATCCTCTTTGGGGCCCTTCAACACCAGGCCGAAAGTCAGAGCAGGATAAGCCAAACAGCCTCAGTGTCTTCCTAGGATGGCACAGAAAGCTAAAATTTGAGCAAATCTGAGCAGCATCTCCCTGCACTTAGGTCATCA
>WEIT01003016.1:120250-145719 GCA_013389985.1 Dryoscopus gambensis | reverse complement strand
TCGGCCTCCGGCCGCGCGCGGCGGGACGGGACCTGCGGCGGGGCCCGCCTGGCCCTGCAGAGGCAGGGGTTTTATTCTGACCTGTCCTCCAGTTGCTTAATGCTTCCCGGCAGGAATTTCCCTGGGAAGCGACGTGGGGGAGGGAGTGCCGCTTGGGATCGCGCTGGTGAGCCAGGGTGTAGGTCGGAGCCGCGGACAAATGACAGGCGCAGGAGGTTCTCAGTATTTGCGGTGTGTCCGTGCCTTCCGTGCAGCTGCACTCCTTCAGGTGGGAGCTGCTGAGCTGCCCCAGGTCAGGTGGAGCTGCAGATCCGAAAAGGTGAATTTTTGTCACCCAGTTCCCCAGCGTGGCAGGGTTTGTTGCTGTCCCGGCATCAGGCTGGCCTCGGTGCCGTCCCTGTGTGGGGCGGGCACAGACGGTGGAGGAAAGGGAAGTTCAGAAGTGGGACAGGAATGGGAGAGGGAGCTCCACAAGTGCGACCTGCGGGAGCTTGGCCGAAACACTGAGTTGTGAGAGCCCAGCTCACACTTCCCAGGTCGGGATAAATCCCCCTCACGGAGAGGGGGAGGAGCTGGGGTTCTGAGAACCCTCCTGGAAGAGGGATCTGTTCAAACAAGACTTGAAAAGTCTGGCTGGGAAGCAAATGTAAATAGAAACCTGCGGCTGAGACTTGCAAGGGATATTTTAATAAATAAATTCATTTGGACCTTGTGTTTACAGCTTGAAAGGCATCAGAGTAGCTGCCGTGTTCAGGAGACGCTGTGCAGTTACAGATTTTAAAAAATCATTTACTAGGTTACAGGCAAACACTTTGGTGTTGCTCTGCATGTGTTTTTGTGTATAATTTTTAACAGTTTCTTTTGAAAGAACAGTGGAAGGGTCTCCACTGGAGGGTAGAAGTGGGACCAGCTCTTTTCCAGCCTCTGTGCACTGCTGTCCATCCACTGATCCCTTCCAGAACCCACTTAAGGGCTGAACCACGTATTTAGCAGAGCTGCACTGAGACCTCTCCCAGCTGAAGGCTGCACATTGCCCACAGCCAGGGCACAGGCAGACAAAAGGAGGAAAGGATGAGTAAATGCCTGCCAAAACCTCAGCCTTGGCAAATCTGTGTGTGCAGCAGGAACGTTGAAGGACTCTGGTTGGACTGCAGCTCCAATCTCCCCTAAATTTCCCTGTGTTTTGGAATGGTGGCTGTGGTTCTTGTCCCGGGTTGTGTGCTGGGCTTGGCTCTCGGCTGCTGGGTGGGGTTTGTAGGGAAAATTGTAAAACCGTGCTGAGGAGTGGAAAAGCTCTCAGGTGCTGTGTGCTTCTGCTTTTGGAAGGTGACATAAAACTGTCCCCAAGCTCAGGAATCTCCCCTTTTGTCTCCAGGTGTCCTCTCTGTGCAGGAGGTTCCCTCACTGAGCTCTGAGCTGGCTCTGGGGTGACCCCAGGAGTCACTGGGCTGCAGGGGATGGGCCTGGGGCTGTGTGCTCCCCAGCTGCCTGGGGACCTGCTCGTGCCAGGATCACAGCGTCATCCAGTTTGGAAAAGCCCTCCCAGCCCATCCAGTCCCAGCTGTGCCCCATCCCCACCTTGTCCCCAGCCCAGGGCACTCAGTGCCACCTCCAGCCCTTGCTGGGACACCTCCAGGGATGGGGACTCCAAACCTCCCTGGGCAGCCCCTGCCAAGGCCTGACCTCCCTTTCCAGGCAGAAATTCCTGCTGATGTCCACCCTGAGCCTGCCCTGGCCCAGCCTGAGGCCGTTTCCCCTTGTCCTGTCCCTGTTCCCTGGGAGCAGAGCCCGACCCCCCCGGCTGCCCCCTCCTGTCAGGGACTTGTGCAGAGCCACAAGGGCCCCCCTGAGCCTCCTTTGCTCCAGGCTGAGCCCCTTTCCCAGCTCCCTCAGCTGCTCCTCATAGAACTCACTCTCCAGTAAAGCTTCTCCTGGGAAACTCCCCAGCTCCCTGCACAGCAGCCTCAGGTCACCCCAACTGGGTTTTCTGGGACAGGTCTGTCCCCCCTTTGCCTCCTCTCTTGCTCTGTCACCTCTCCACTGGTGCTCACAGGTGGTTGAGGCAGGTAAACCAGCAAAAACTCGCTGCTTTTTATAATTAATTTCTGGTGCTGATCTCTTCTTGTTCCAGTTTAGTCCTCCTGGCCAGGAATTTGGGATTAGGCCTCCCCCAGTTCTGGGGAGGTCATGGGAATGCGAGGAGGGGAGAGCCCCGAGGTAATTTATTCGTGGATTAACTGAATCCATTGGAGCAGCTCGGAGATGAGACGTGGAAGCGAGGCCTCGCTGTTTGCTGGCAGGACCTGGGGGAGCCGTAGGGGTGAGGGAATTCCGTGGGATCCCAGCCATGCTGCTCTGGAGAGGTGTGGGGCTGTTAACGGGGCGGCAGCGCAGGGTGAGGTGAGGGAAGGGTCCCCGTGAGGGCAGGAAGTTCCTGTTGATAAACAGCCTGTTCTCATTTCCTGCCTCGCTCGGTGCCTGTGCAGCTGCAGAAGGCTGGGAGCTGCTGCCTGTGCAGGGGACGGGCTGGGGTCCCTGCGGCTCGGAACCCACCTGCAGCAGGGGAGAGGCTGGTGCTGCTGGGAGAGCAGCGGGTGAAGAGCACAGGGTGCAGGTGCCTGGCTTCAGGCTGCCCCTGGCCTGTGCCAGTGCTTGAGCTGCACCTGGAGCTGGTGCCAGGCTCGGGCTGTGATCCTGCGCCCAGAGCCGTGCCAGGGGGGATGCCAGGGCAGTGCCCGAGCTCAGAGCCATGGCTCTGGCAGCCCAGGGCTATCAGAGATGTGGAACTGCTGCCTGTTCACCCAGCGCTGGCAGGGAGAGCAAATCTTGGCTGGCACTGGCCTTCATCTGATCTGGGATGTGTTGTCCTGCTGCATCCCACACCCACAGCAGCAGGAAAGGGGGGATTCTGCCCCTGTGCTCAGGTGGGACCCCACCTGCAGAGCTGCCCCAGCCTTGGGGATTCCAACATCAACAGGACGTGGAGCTGCTGGAGAGAGGCCAGAGGAGGCCCCGGAGCTGCTCCAGGGCTGGAGCCCCTCTGCTCTGGGACCAGGCTGGGAGAGCTGGGGGTGCTCACCTGGAGAAGAGAAGGATCCAGGGAGAGCTCAGAGCCCCTTGCAGGGCCTAAAGGGGCTCCAGGAGAGCTGTAGAGGGACCTGGGACAAGGGCCTGGAGGGACAGGACACAGGGAATGGCTTCCCACTGCCCGAGGGTTAAATGGGATCTTGGGAAGGAATTGTTCCCTGTGAGGGTGGGCAGGCCCTGGCACAGGGTGCCCAGAGCAGCTGTGGCTGCCCCTGGATCCCTGGCAGTGCCCAAGGCCAGGCTGGACAGGGCTGGGAGCAGCCTGGCACAGTGGGAGGTGTCCCTGCCCGTGGCAGGAGTGGCACTGGATGGGCTCTAATGTTGCTCTCCCCCCAAACCATTCCATGGTCACCACTGTAGTGTGCAGTGGGTACCCCCAGGGCTGAGGCTGAGGGTGCCCTGGTGTTCCACTGCTGACAGGACTTGGGTTGTGCAGCACAGAACTTCTGTGGGATGTTCTGGCTGCTCCTGTCCCAGAGTCGTTGCTTTTCCTCTCCCTGTGTTCCGCACAGTCCTCAGGATGCAGCTTCCTCGCAGGAGGGAGCGAGCAGAGCCAAGTGCTCCGTGCGTGTCCCTGCTCCGCCGTGGTGGGTCCGTGGTGGTGTCACAGGGACCTGTCCCCACCCCCAGCAGCCATCCCATCCCTGGCTGGAAGCCCCAGCCCGGCCGTCGTGGTGCTTTGTGTGCGGGGAGGGAAGCGTGAGCTGGAATGGGCCGAGGCCGAAGAGATTTGGTGTTTGTTTTCCACGGGAAGTCCCCGTGGGTGACCTGAGGAAAGGGTTTCCTGCTGCAGCACCCGGCAGTGCCGAGGAGCTGGGGCTGCTGGGGGAAGGGCTCTGGAAATGCTCCTTGGCTGGGTCACCCAGGGACACCGAGTGCTCAGGTGACCCGTGTGTGAGGGGCAGCTGCTGCAGCCGGGTGCCTGAGAGTGCCAGCATGGTTTGTGGGGGAAGGGACCCTAAACCTCATCCAGTGCCACCCCTGCCATGGGCAGGGACACCCCCCACTGTCCCAGGCTGCTCCCAGCCCTGTCCAGCCTGGCCTTGGGCACTGCCAGGGATCCAGGGGCAGCCCCAGCTGCTCTGGGCACCCTGTGCCAGGGCCTGCCCACCCTCCCAGGGAACAATTCCTTCCCAATATCCCATCCATCCCTGCCCTCTGGCACTGGGAAGCCATTCCCTGTGTCCTCCTACTCCATCCCTTGTACATTGTCTCTCTCCATGTTTCTTGTTTGCTCCTTCAGGCCCTGCAAGGCCACAGTTAGGTCACCCTGGAGCTTCTCTTCTCCAGGCTGGACAATCCCAACTCTCCCAGCCTTTCCTCCCAGCAGAGCTGCTGCATCCCTCTGATCCCCTTGGTGCCTCCTCTGGACTGGCTCCAACAGGTCACTCTCCTCCCTGATTGTTCCATGGGAAAAGTCTGAAGGCGGCTGCAGAGCACAGCAGGCTCTTCCTGGAGAACCTGGGAGTGGGCTTTTCACCTCTCAGTGACGTGTTGAGCAAGGTTGTGCTGCCGAAGATTCAGGGATTAATCCCAGTTTGTGGAATGAGCTGATACCTGGAGCTGGTAAAGGCTTCCTGGATTTTTTTTTTTTTTTCTGGAGGGGATTGTTTGTTGCTCTGTTGGGCTTTTTGGTGGTGCTTTGTTTTGTTTTTAATGCCCTGGGGATTATCACGGCTCCTTCCCTGTTCCAGGCTGTGGCCAGGGATAAATTTCCAGGACAGACACGGAGCAGTGGTGAGGCTCAGTCTGTCCCATCTGCAGAACACCTTTGCAGAGGTTCTGAAGGACAGGGACAGGGCAGGTGGTGGCCACAGCTCTGGGGACCCAGCCACTGTCTGGTGTCCTCCCAGCACGTGACACAGCTCCGTGTCTGCTGGCCAGGGAATCACCTTGGCACCGCTTCCAGGGAAACGGAGCCGTGGCTGCACAAGACTGAGCAGGACTTGGCACAGGCTCTGTCACATGTTCATCGAGAAGGGCACTTGGCTTCACTCCTCACTCACACGGATCCCTGATCAGCTGCAGCCCTTGGATGTATCTTTCCTGAATTTTTTCAAGTTTTTCCTGAAGGATTTCTGTCCTGTGGCACCCCCAGTGCTGGGGGCAGCTCTGGGCCCCTCCTGCCAGGAGAGCCCTGGAGGGGCTGCAGCGTGTCCAGGGCAGGGAACGGAGCTGGGAAGGGGCTGCAGCCCCAGGAGCGGCTGAGGGAGCTGGGAAAGGGGCTCAGCCTGGAGCAAAGGAGGCTCAGGGGGCCCTTGTGGCTCTGCACAAGTCCCTGACAGGAGGGGGCAGCCGGGGGGGTCGGGCTCTGCTCGCAGGGAACCGGGACAGGACAAGGGGAAACGGCCTCAGGCTGGGCCAGGGGAAGGTCAGGTTGGACATCGTTGGACTCGATGGCCATGGAGGACTTTTCCAGCCTCAGTGATCCTGGGATTCTGTGACTCCCCAGTAAAGCCAGCGACTGCAGGTGTAAGCTCAGCTTGGTCCTCTGGCACATGCACCTCTGGGCCTGGAAGTTGTAGTGAGCTGAAATCAGCTTTAAGCTCACCCTGGGCATCTCTACCAGACAAATGGAGGCTTAGAAATGGTTCCTGTGTGGAAACAGAACTTTGGGAGGATGAGGTGGAAGTGTAATCCCCTCTAATGGCTGGAGCAAAGCAGCAGACTACAAAATCCTCCTTCCAGTCACAATAATCCAATTATTGCCCTGCCATTTTCAACACTCATTTCCAAGTTCCTTTGCTCCTGCTGGGAATTTTTAACCTCTTGAAGGGCTCTCTGAGTTGCTGCAGATGCTGTCCCTGCAGCTGTGGGTATGCAGGTGATTCCTCTGGCTGGAGCTGAGTGGAGCCCATTTCCCATGTTTGGGGTGAGTGATGGGCTGGCAGTGCCGTGCTGGCTGAGCTGGGGCTCATTTGATTGCTATCACAATTACAATTAGTAGTACACCTACTTTAAAAGCTACCCCAGGGCCTGGCTCTTGGCTTGGCAGCAGAGCCCACCTGTCCCAGAGTGTCAGAGCAGTTGGAAAAGTGCTGGAATGTTGTTTCCCTGGGCAGAGCAGAGTGGGGTGGGTGTGAGAGAATCCCAGGGAACAGTTGTGCCAGGTGGGGAATCCCCAGGCCTGCCCGGAGTGCCTCTCCCAGCAGGATCCCAGGTGGAAGTGTGGGCAGTTCTTCACCACTGCTATGTTCCAGGAGAAGAATTCAGTGCTGCTGAAGGACCCCAGAGACATTCTGTGTATTCCATAGAGTCACAGAACACTTTGGGTTGGAAAGGACCTTAAATCCCATCCCGTCCCACCCCCTCCCACAGGCAGGGACACCTTCCACTATCCCAGGGTGCTCCCAGCCCCAGTGTCCAGCCTGGCCTTGGGCACTGCCAGGGATCCAGGGGCAGCCACAGCTGCTCTGGGAATTCCATCCCAGCCCCTCCCCACCCTCACAGGGAACAATTCCTGCCCTCATTTAAAGCCATAAATGTGCCGCGGGTGCGAGTTTTACCACAGAGCTCAGCTGCCCTTTTGCTTGGTCTGTCTGGTTCATTTGAGTTTAGCAGGAGGGGTTTGGAGGCCTCGTGCAGACCTGAGGGAGCTCCTGTCCAACGCCGCAGGAGCCCTGAGAGGCCTCTCTGCACAGGCTGTGGCCTCCTCCCCAGGCAGCTCAGAGTGGCCCCTGTACAGGGCTGGCTGAGCACTTCAGGGCAAGGCTTTTGCAAGTGAGAGTGTTTGAGACCCAAAGCCGGTGGTGTTTCCTGGCTCTAAAATCCCAGACTGGTTTGGGATCACCGTGTCCCACCCCTGCCCTGGCCTTTGCAGCACCTGCAGGAGGTGGGACTGGACCTGGTCACTGCACAGTAGCAGCAGCTTTGGTGTCTGAGAGAAATGGGACAATCAGCTTCCGTTAAATGTGCTTGGATGTGCTCTCAGGCAGTTTTTGGTTTTATAAGGAGGGAAATTCAAGTTGTGCAGAACCCCCGTGTGGCACAGGCTGAGGTGTTGTGCACCAAGTGTGATTTGAGTGCAAATACAATAACGTAGGTGTGAGTTACTGCCTGGACTCAGCAGGGCTGACTGAACATCATCCTGTGGCTTTGGGGTTCAGCCCTGAGCTGCAGCTGCTCCCTAGCACGTGTAAAACACGCCAGAACCGGATGCTTGAGAGGGATTTGCTTTTTATACGACTGTCAGGTTTTCTGTTGTGCATGTCTGTTTGGAGGAGGAAGGACAGAGGGCCAAGAGCAGCTGGGACAGTCAGTCCAGTCCCTGTAGTATCTCCAAAACACCTCTGCTGTCAGCAGTGGTGGGAGGTTCTTGGGGGTGTGCCCCAAATGCAGGTCCCCGGGGAGCAGCCTGGGTGGGACTGTCTGACAGTGCTTTCAGTGCCACTGAACGGCCCCTCAGATAAAGTGTGAGGGTTGGGTATTTGTGCCCATTGCTTACGTTCTGTGGGTGCTTTGCAGGGGAGCAGAGCAGTGGAGCTGCTGAGGAGGGATGAAAACTGGGAGGAGTAACAGGATCCCAGAATGGTTTGTGTTGGAAGGGACCTTAAAGCTCGTCCTGCCATGGGCAGGGACACTTCCATGAGACCAGGTTGGTCCAAGCCTCTGCTCCCAGGGAACAGGGACAGGACAAGGGGAAACGGCCTCAGGCTGGGCCAGGGGAAGGTCAGGTTGGACATCAGCAGGAATTTCTGCCTGGAAAGGGTGGTCAGGCCTTGGCAGGGGCTGCCCAGGGAGGTTTGGAGTGCCCATCCCTGGAGGTGTCCCAGGAAGGGCTGGAGGTGGCACTGAGTGCTCTGGGCTGGGGACAAGGTGGGGATGGGACTCATCTTGGAGACATCTTGGAGATCTTTTCCAGCCTCAGTGATCCTGGGATTGTCCAGGCACATGGGTTACACACTTACACGAGTTTTGTTTTAATTGCAGTAATTTGGTTTTTAACTGGAGTCAGTCAAACAGTTGTGTGGCACCGGGGCTGGGGCTCCTGGCCAGCTCTGGGCTGTCCCTGTGCTCCTGTCCCCAGGTGGATTTAACTGGAAGGAGCAGGGAGCAAACCCAGGGCAGCGGCGGGAGCTGCTCCTGAACCTTTGGAGTGAGCATGAGCTGAGTGTCACATGGACCCTCCAATTGCTCCTGGCTCTGCAGCGGTTCCGTGTGAGAACACCCAAAGCAATCCTGGTTAAAAGCACTTTTGTTCCCGCTGAGCCAGGCTGGTGTGGCTGCTGGTCACAGGAATCTCTGGGTGTCATTGTAGGGATGCAGCCTCAGGGCAGGATCTGAACTCGTGAACTTCTCTCTTTGGGGCACATGAAAAGCCCGGCTGGGAACTGTGTGTTCTCCTGAAGCTGTTCTCAGGGCCTTCGTGGATATTAGGCATAATATCCATGTTATCGATGCTCTGATAACGCATCCATATCAGGGATATCCATATCAGGGATATTCTGATGACTGTGCTGTCCCTGCAGGAGCCTGAGTGCACAAGCTCCTTGTGTTTCACTGGGTCCTGAATTCAAAACTGATTTCATGAGATCACTTGGTAAAAATGATCCTATTCCTTCTTCTGACAAGTCCTGCAGTTTGTGTCATTTCTTTCCTCCTTTATGTGTGGGGAAATTGGAATGTGCTCTCCAGTGTCTTACAAGAAGCAGCAATGAACATTATCCCTCCCAGCTTTTCCTGAGCTCAGTCCGTACTGTCCTGGGAGCATCCCCTGGGATAACAGAGCCCAGGTCTCCTCTGCTCCCCTGTGCTTGCTGGCACAGGGTGCACACACATGGGCTGTGTTCAGAGTTGTGTTCAATCCTGGGAGCTGCTGGGGAGGGACCAGTGGAAGCCCCCGTGCTCAGGTGAGGCCCCACCTGCAGAGCTGCCCCAGCCCTGGGGATTCCAAGAGCAGAAGGACGTGGAGCTGCTGGAGAGAGGCCAGAGGAGGCCCCGGAGCTGCTCCAGGGCTGGAGCCCCTCTGCTCTGGGGCCAGGCTGGGAGAGCTGGGGGTGCTCACCTGGGGAAGAGAAGGATCCAGGGAGAGCTCAGAGCCCCTTGCAGGGCCTAAAGGGGCTCCAGGAGAGCTGGAGAGGGACTGGGGACAAGGCCTGGAGGGACAGGACACAGGGAATGGCTTCCCACTGCCAGAGGGCAGGGCTGGATGGGATATTGGGAAGGAATTGTTCCCTGGGAGGGTGGGCAGGCCCTGGCACAGGGTGCCCAGAGCAGCTGTGGCTGCCCCTGGATCCCTGGCAGTGCCCAAGGCCAGGCTGGACGGGGCTTGGAGCCTTTGACCCTAAATCTGATCCCATTCCCAGTCCTTGCCATGGGACACCTTCCGTTATCCCAGGCTGCTCCAAGGAGCTGCCATTGGAACAGTGTGGAGGAAAGGATTCACTGAGGATCGAAGTCTCCCTGAGCTCAATAAGCTCCATTTTCAAGCACTGACTTACCCCAGCACTGGCAAAGTCTGCTTCCCTCTCGAGTAGAGTCTTTCGAAGGCAGGGGCAGGATTCAGGGTCTCTTTGCTCCCGTCCCGCAGCTGTTTCCATCTGAACCTGCGCATCCCAATTCTTGCTGGAGAGCTGAACCCCAGCCCTGTTCAGAAGGCAGCCAGAGGAATTGTCCCGGCTCAGCAGGGTTGTGGCAGCGATGGGTTTGTGGGTTTATCCTTCAGCAGGCACGTTTTCATTCATGCGTGGCTTGGGCTGGTTTTTCTTTTCCTCAGTAAACACCTCATAGGAGAGGCAGCTGAAATACCCCCTGTGATGAGTGTGTGACCTCCTGCTGTGGGACACGCAGGGATCAACAACCCTCTGGGGAGGCACGGCCGTGCCCCGGCTGTCCCAGTGCCTGGCTCAAGGCTCCAAGTGTTCAAAGTCTTGCTTTTCCTTATTTCCTTGTGCTGCAAGGGTTTGAGAGGCTTCCCTCCTGCCACTTGCTGTGCAAATAGAAATTCTGCAAGGAAGGTTTTTTTCAGGTAAAGGGTTTGGGTTGTAGATGAGCACTTCAGTAACTGGTTTTATTTATAGTCTCCACACACAGTGCACTTCCCTTCAGCGGGCAGCAAATGTGCCTCAAATGCCATTTATTGCGACAGGTCGGGCCCCTGAGGCTTCCTGTCCATCTCTGAGCTGGTGTCTCCTCTGGGCCTGTGGACAGCTCTGTGTTTTCCAGCCTTAAAAGGAAGGGATGAGTGTTGAGGTTTCCCCTCTGCTCCAGAGGGGAAGGAATGTGGGAGAGCAGAACCCTCCAGAAGAGCTGCCCGGACTCAGGTTGGCTCCTGTGTGGGCACCCGGGTGTGGAAATCCGGTGGCTCTGGTGCCCTGGTGGTCGGGGTCATCTTTATCTTCAGGGAAGGCCTGGAGGTGGCACTCAGGGCTCTGGGCTAAGGTGGGGATTGGTCACAGGCTGGACTCGATGGTCCTGGAGGGCTTTTCCAGCCTCAGCCATCCCGGGATTGTGCCAGCCCTGCCCTTGCTCCGGCCTCTGTCTCCAGCACCCACGAGGGTGTGAAGCTGCTTGGCAAACTCGACCGCGAAGCTCTTCTTTCCTTAATTAAAATAAGAGGTGATGCTATTTTTAGCTGGGCTTAGGTCCCTGCTCGCGTTTCCCACTCTGCTGGCACACGTGGAGGGGCAGCCCGGGGGAAGGAGCCGTGCCAGGGGTGGGAGAGCTCCCCCCAGCCCCGGCCCCAGCCGGGCGCTCGGTGCCTTCGAGGGCATTTCAGCGCTCCTGGGAGGGAGTTGAGGGAAGCAGTGTCTGAGTGTCTGAGTCTGGCAGCAGCTGGGGCTGGCTTGGCCGTGCCCAAGCTTTCCTGCACAAGTCCTGGAAGCTCCTCCCGGGACCCTGCTGCGCCGCCTGCCTGGGCTGGCTCCCTGCCCGGGCAGCTGGGCTGGGCACCGCTTGTTTCGGGGACTTCCTTGTGGGGCTGCTGTGCGCGTTTGGGACTCTGACCTCTTCCCTGTCTGCTCTCCAGCTGCGTTCCCAGGCATTTGCCGGTTGGGAAACGGTGACGTGCTCCAGCCCTGTGCCAGCTGCCCTGGCTAAAGGCAGGTGCTGCTGCAGGGCTTGAACTCAAACATTAATTTAATTCCAAAAATACCTGTTGGGAGCTGAAGACTTGGCAGCTGAGCGTACAAAAAAATGCTCCAACTTTGGCTGTTTTGTGTGTGGATCCTGAATTTTCGTGCTGCTTGGGGGAGCCTGGATGGACAGCCAGGAGTGGTGCTGAGTCTGTCTTAGGAATTAATAATTACAATTAATGATTATCTCTTGCTGATAATTGGGACCTTCCTCTGTCACTTTTAGATCCCCTGTACAGCCCCTCAGCCTTCTCAGACCTTCAGGGATAGCGCAGAGGGGTGTTTTTTGAAAAGGCCACTCTTTTAGTCCCCACTGACAGACATGTGCCTCTCTCCCCCCTCATCCCCGTGTTATTCCTGAGAGGATGACTCAAGCCCCACCTCAGACATGCTATTCCAGGTTATTTACTGGTCTAAATTCAGGGATGTAAGCTCCAGGCCCAGAAGCTTTGAATTGTTTTGTAGGAGGTCACTCCTGGTTTTGCCCACAAAAATCCATCCTAGACAGCAAACCTCTCCTGGCCTTTGGGGCTGGTATAATCCTGCTGGGCTGCTTCCAAACCCAGGAGTTGGACTCGATTCCTGTGGGGCTCTTCCAGCTCAGGATATCCTGTGATTCTCTGAAACTGTTTATTCTCCCCTTCGAGCTGTGCTTGTCGAGTGACTGGGTGGGAGGTTTGGGAGTTGGTGGGAGCTCGGGGCAGTTCACAGAATGGTCACGGTGTCTTTTGGTTGGACAAGTTTTCCACTGATCCAGAAGTACTGTGTTTGAAGAAGCACTTCAGTGTCCTTTTGGACAGATAGTCAAAATGGAACAGCACAAATACAGACAGTGTAGAGAGCAGGGCTGGATGGGATATTGGGAAGGAATTATTCCCTGGGAGGGTGGGGAGGCCCCTGGATGCCTGGCAGTGTCCAGGGCCAGGCTGGACGGGGCTTGGAGCAGCCTGGGACAGTGGGAGGTGTCCCTGCCCATGGCAGGGGTGGCACTGGATGGGCTGTGAGGTCCCTGCCCACCCAACCCATTGTGGGGTTCCAGCGGTGGCTGCTGCCCTTGCTGAGTGGTGGAACCAACCCCAGCCCCGAGTCCCTGCCCTGCCCCACCTCTCCAGGGTGGATTTCAGCAGGAACGAGCAGGGAGTGCCCGTGGAGCTGCTGTGGCAGCAGAGCCTGGAGTCCTGCCGTGTCCTCCGCCAGGCCCTCGCTGCTCTCCCAGCTGGGCAGGTGCTGTCCAGGTCCCCAGGCAGGGAGGTGGCTCTGGGATCTCCCCGAGCCGTGTGACAGCTCGGTGTGAAACGTGGCCTTTAATGGCACCTGGCTTCTGCTGACATGGGATTGCCCGTTCCTCCCTGACCTGGTTTCTGCCTAAAACCTTGGGCAGCATTTGGCTAATTGGATGAGTGGAGCAGATCCTGCAATCTGGGTCAAGTCCCTCATCCCCCCGGGGCTCCTGCGGTGTTTTCTCGGCTGCTCCGGGGTGACTGAGCAGGAATTTCACATCCACCCGGGGCTTTTTATAGCTGACCCACTTCTCTCCCAGGTTTGCATTGCAGGGGATGATTCCCTGCTGGAAGGAAATGTGCAGCTTTTGCTGGTGTCTGGAGCTGCAGCTGGAATTCTCCTCCTGGGAAGGAGTGGCCGGGAGCTGAGGGCTCCGTGCTGAGTGTGGGGCTGAGGTGTAACCAGATGATCAGGTTTTGCTGCCTGTCTCTCCAGAGCATGTGCTGATCCAGGTGGGAACTCCCCAGCTGCTGTGGATTTGTGGATTTAGGAAGTTTTAAACTGTATTTTCAGGGAGGAGCCTGAGTGTAAGTGCTGGTTGTGTTTATAATATTAGGGTCCAGTTTTAAATCCCTCTTGGCACAAGGGAATAACCAACAGCAGCAATTCCAAAGTGCATTTTTGCCAGAGCTTGCTGAAAGCATTCATGGGCTGAGGCGCTCCCTCAAATTCAGTCTTGGGGAATCTCTGGGTGAAAGCTTGATGGGCTGATTGCTGGTGAAACCCCCAAACAAACCCAACCCCTTCAAACACACCTTTGCATGAGGCTTTTCATTCTGAGTTCTGGCACGATCCACTGTCAGATTTGCATGGGCAGAACTTGGACCACTCAGAGCTTTCCCAAATGGAACAGTGTGGCCAGCTCTTCCTGCTGCCAGGGGCAGAGCCCAGAGCTGCCCGTGCTGCCCAGCGAGGGGGGTTGTGCTGGACTGGTCTGGGCGAGGGCAGGGCTGGGTGTAAATCCCTCACTGAGGGTTTCAGCTCCTGTTCCATGAATGAGTCCTTGCCCTGCTGTCCTGCCTGTCACCGTGGTGTCCTGAGCCTGCTCTGCAGCTCTTACTGAGCCACGAACCTCGGTGCCTGTCACTGGGGGGTGGATTCATTCCCCATGGGAAATGCAGAGGGTTCCCTGTCGTAATATTCATCCCTCTCAGCCCAGGAATCAGCACTGAACGTTGGGTTTTGTTCAGCTGTTGCTGAATTTCCTGAAGACCCAGCATTGGAAGTGGAAGGAAGGAGCTCGTTCCCTGCCCTGGACACGCTCCAGCCCCTTCCCAGCTCTGTTCCGTGCCCTGGACACGCTGCAGCCCCTCCAGGGCTCTCCTGTCAGGAGGGGCCCAGAGCTACCCCCAGCACTGGAGGTGCCCCAGCAGTGCCAGCCCAGGGGACGGGCACTGCCCTGGCCCTGCTGCCACCCCCGAGCTGGCACAGCCCAGGGGCCACTGGCCCCTTGCCCATCTGGGCACCCCTGGGCCCATGCCCAGCTGCTGGCACAGCACCCCCAGGGCCCTTTCCAGCCCCTCTGCCCCACTCGAGCTCTGCAGGGGTTCTTGTGGCCAGCATCTCTCTCCCTCTGTCCCAGTTTGTCTGTGCTCTTTAAGCCCCTCTGGTAGCACAGGTCCCTTTGTGCCACGTGTGTCGGTGTTCTGGGGGTTCTGGGGTGGTTTTGGGGTGAAGCTGTGGCCGTGCCCATGTCCAGTGCCAAAACTGGAGCTGTGTGGGCACTGGACCCCCTGGTGCAGTCTGTGGTTCCGTTGCCCAGAGTGGTTGTGGTGCAGCTGCTGGGAATTGCTGTCACCCCGGAGCTCCCAGGGAGCCCCGGCTGCTCCTCCCGGGTCACAGAGAGAGAGGGGCTGCTGGCTGCACTTGGAGAGATTCCTAAAAATGCAGTGACAGCTTTGAGGCAGAGCTGAGATTGTTTTGGAGCTGGGGTTATCCGTGCTGGCAAACACATGCCACGCTGGCAGCCAGCCTTGGATAGTCACTGTTAGAGGCTGGGTGGTTTCTTACTCTCTTATTCTCACTTAACACCAACACCAGAATGCTGGTTATTATAAAAAACTCCTAAACTCCTGCTTGGATGGTTTCTGGCCCATCCCTCCCACAGTACTGGGGTTTGTCAGTCATTTCAAAGGCATCACCACTGGTCACCGGGGGTCTTCTCAGAGGTCCAGCGCCTTCCAGTCCCCTTCTCCTCCCCAGCCCTGTCCTTCCTGCTGGCTGGGACCTGCTTGTCCCCGTCACTGCCTCCAGCAGCAAGCTCAGATTCGTGGCAGGAGTATTTTCCTTCAAGCTTAAGAGGACACTCACTGTGGGCCAGTCCTTGTCACACAGGGAGGTGCTGGACGTGCAGCTCTTTCCACTGGGAATTCTTGAGTGCTTAAATTTTATTCCAAAGTGTTGGAATGCCAGTGGGCAGCACGGCCAGAGCAGGAGGGTTCCTCTGGGCTGTGTTGCAATAGGTTGACCTGCAAGCAGGAAGTGGACTTTGAATTCGGCAAAACCATAATTAAAAGAGGTTGAGGTTGGGAAAGCCCTCCAAGCCCTCTGAGCCCACCCAAGATGTAAAGCGAGGAAATAGATTTTCTCCGGATGATCCCGGTTTTTTGGAACCAGAGAACAGGGCCATCAGGGGCTGGAATGAGGTGGTCTTTAAAGTCCCTTCCAACCCCGACCACTCTGTGATTCTTGCACCAGGACAGCGTTGAGGAGGCACAACGGTGTGTGCCATAAAACTGGTGACTGCTGCGGGGAGAGCTCCACTGGCACAGGGAGCCCAGGGAAGCTGGGGCTGCCCCATCCCTGGGAGTGTTCCAGGCCAGGCTGGACAGGGCTTGGAGCACCCTGGGACAGTGGGAGGTGTCCCTGCCCGTGGCAGGGGTGGGATGGGGATGGGTTTTAGGGTCCCTTCCCACCCAAACCATTCCAGAGTTAATGATTTTGTTGACAATGAGCTTGGCTCAGCTGGTCAGAGCTGAGTGTTGCCTCTCAGACTCAGTCCTGTGGCACAGTAGGATTTTATTTATTTACACACACAGTGATTAAAAATGCCTCAAGTGAAAGATCTGATAAGGGATTAAAAGGGCAGAAGAGAGGGGAGAAGGTACTTAAGGTGTATCTGTTCTTTAAAGATGTATCTGTTTTGTTGTTAAGAGTCTCTCTAATCCTCATTCCTGGTTCTTCTGGATCGGCTTGTCTGGCAGCGCTGCTGCAGCTGCAGGTGTGAACTGCTTTGTTTATCTGTCGGGCCGAGAGCTAATATTAAACACATTTCCTAAAGAGCACGAGATGAGACTGTCACCAGGGGAAAGCAGGCTGCTCTCAGCCTGGGGACCGCTCTGCTCCTTTCCTGGCTGTCCGCGGGGCTGGGCTTGCTCAACACAAGAATCTTCGATCCCGAGTTAGCAAAGCCACAGCGAGCCAGGGCACACGTGGGGCAGCAGCTGGGTTAGCCACGGAACCATTTAGGGTGGAAAAGACCTCCAGATCATGGAGTCCAGCCTAATGCTGGAGTCTGTGCCTTGTTCTCTGAGATTTCTGTGCTTTGGGGATTCTGGGAACCTCTGGAAACATGTCCTGTGTGCAGTTCTGGACCCCTCCTCCTGACAGGAGAGCCCTGGAGGGACTGGAGGTGTCCAGGGCAGGGAAGGGGCTGGAGAATTCCTGAGGGAGCTGGGAAAGGGGCTCAGCCTGGAGCAAAGGAGGCTCAGGGGGGCCCTTGTGGCTCTGCACAAGTCCCTGACAGGAGGGGGCAGCCGGGGGGGTCAGGCTCTGCTCCCAGGGAACAGGGACAGGACAAGGGGAAACGGCCTCAGGCTGGGCCAGGGCAGGCTCAGGTTGGATACTGGGAACAATTCCTTCATGGAAAGGGCTGTCCGTCCTTGGCACAGCTGCCCAGGGCAGAGGTGGACTCCCCATCCCTGGAGGGATTTAAAAGCCCTGTGGAGGTGGCACTTGGGGACACGGGGCAGTGGTGGCCTCGGCAGCGCTGGGGATGGGTTGGACTTGATGATCTCCAAGGGCTTTTCCAACCTGAATCATTCAGTGGTTCTAGGAATCTCCTGGAGAGCAGAGACGCCCGGGAGAGCTGGTTGGTCTTCCCCAGTGACCTCCCCAGAGCAGCCCAGCAGGATCTGCCGGGAGCCGGGCGGGGGTGGCGGGAGGCCAGACCTGTCCAGCCCCATCCTGCTGAGCTCAGCCGCGGGAAGGAGCCCTGGGGAAGGAGGACACGGAGAAGGGTTAGCTGGGAGAGGAGCAGGAAAGCATCCCGGGGCAGGCAGGGATGGAACTGGAAGAGCTTTTCTCCCCTCTGCCCTGGCTGCCGAGGTCCCCCGGCCTTGGCTCACGCTCTGGGGGTGCCTGGGGACACATCAGGGAATGTGGTGCTGCTGCTGCTGCTCCCGTCCGAGCCAGATGGGGCACGGCAGGAGCGCAGCCAGGGAGGGAAAGTCAGGGGATACCACAGTGCCCAGGAGGGAAACGCACAGAGCTGTGTGTGGGAGAAAGGGCCAGAGCTCCCTGGGAATGCACTCTCAGCACTACTTCACTTCTCTCCTGATTTCCCCACCTGCAGCAAAAAGGTTGAAGCCACAGGTGGAAATGGAGATATCCCTAATTTCTGGCCTTCCCTGGGCTCCCAGAATGAGCTTTGGGATCCTGCTCCAAGCTGGTGGTATGGGGTGAACTGTCTCCTGGGCAGAGCTGTGCGAGGGAACACAAGTTAGAGGGTGATGGAAGCCAAAACCTGCACTGCTCTGGCTGCGATCACTCTGCAAACACCTCAGTTCAGTTGTTGCTGTGGGGTCCCAAGTTACAGGAGAGCTGGAAGTGGGGTGGGATGAGCCCCTGAGGCTGCACCAGGGGTGCGAGGAAATCCCAGTTAGATCTGCCCAGAGAAGCTGTGGCTGCCCCTGGATCCCTGGCAGTGTCCAAGGCCAGGCTGGACAGGGTTTGGAGCACCCTGGGATAGTGGAAGGGAAGGAGTGGAACAGGATGGGTCCCTTCCCACCCAAACCATTCCGTGGTTCTATGAAAGTCAGGCCTCAGCATCACTTAACAAGAGATTTCCCAGAACAGGGCCATCAGCTGGAGCTTCCAGAGCTGCAGGTGGAGCTGAGTGTAGGGATCTGTTCTGGGAGCAGGGAGGTGCTGCAGCTCAGCAGGGGCCTCCCAAAGCCCTTTCCAGGAGAGCTGGATTGGGATACCCTGGTGTTCCTGGAGGGGATGAGGGGCAGGGTCCTGGGGGGGCCGTGGGTTCTGCACAGCTGCTCAGCAGAGGAATCGAAACTGCTCCTCTGCTTCTGCAGAGTCACTGCGGGCTTTGTGCTGAGCACTCTGGGTGCTTCTGGGCTCAGCCTAAGTCAGGCTGGGGTTTGATGTGCTGGGCTCGGGTCAGAAGCTGATGATTAAGAAGGAAACGAGGCATTTCCTGCCCATCCCCCTCCCCAGCACAAATACGGCCCAAAATATCCCAGTGACGTGCGGTGAGTGGCATCTGCCTGCTGGGCCTCCAGCAGCTCCCGGCCGCTGCTCCGGCTGCACTTCTGCGTGTCAGTCCCTGGGAAGGGGGCACAGGGATCCCGGGGGGCTGGGGAGGGGCTGGGGAGGTGGCAGCTTCACAGAGGACCCATTGCACGGGCCAGAGTTAGGGACTCACAGCCTGCAGTGTGTGCAGAGAGTTCCAGACAGCCCCAGCAGTGTCAGACCCCCATCTCCTTCAGCTTCGTTCAGCCACACCACTCAGTGACTGCTCCAGCCGAGGAATTTGGGGGTCTGGAAGTGTTATCCGAGGTGCTGGACAGTTCCTGCAGCATTCCAAGTGGGGCTCCTGGTGGTGAGCTGCCCCGTGGGTGTGGAACACTTCATTCTCCAGGGACTGGAAATAAAATTGGGAATTGCACTAAGAGAAGTCCTTTAGCCGCTCTCTGGAACCTCTCTGCTCCCCGAGTGGTGGGGAGGGTCTGTAGCACTCCCTGGGTTGTGTCCTTGGAGAAGTCCAAGCCATTAAATGTGGGTTTTGGTGCAGTTGAATGTAAATTCAGAATGCAAAGGAGTGACTTCCTCTCAATCTGCTCTTGCTTGCCAGGTCCTGGAGAAATACCCCAACACACCCATGAGCCATAAAGAGATCCTTCAAGTTATCCAGAAGGAAGGACTTAAGGAAATCAGGTGAGTTGAGTGAACCAGGAAAAGCCCCTGATGCTCTGGTTCCAGCTCAGTGTAGTTTGCTGTTACCCCCCCAGCTCCTGAGGAATTTTGGGACTGAAATGTTGCAGGTTTGGGGTCTGGGTCGCGTTTGCAAACAGCTCCCGAGTGCTTTTCCCCTGTGAGCTGGGTGAGGGTCATCTCCAGTCCCCAGGTGTGCAGGACTTGGCTCCAGCTCTGTCATGGGATAACCGAGACCCGGGCAGGGGCTCCAGGCTCCAGGGACTGAAGAAAATGTAACAATTTTTAATTTCTTTTTTAAAATAATTAAAGAACAGTCAGTTTGGCCTAAGCGAAACTCAGAGTTACCCGGGGAGTAACAAAGCAGCCTCAGTTAAAGATTCTTGTGTAGAAAACTGGATTCCTGGTGCTGTTTTCCTGTGTATTACCTGGAGGGGGGTGTGATTATTCCTTAGGGACATTCCTGACCCCAGAGCAGCCTGGTGGGATGCTGGGCAGGGCAGGGGCCAGCTCCGTGGTGTCCATCTGGTTGGGACACGGAGCAGCTCCAGTGCAGCTCCTGAGCTGCTCAGCGTCACTCCAGAGTCCTGGCTCTCCCAGGGAGGAGAGGTGGGAGTCAGCTCTTCCAGGGAGAGTGAGGAGCAGTACTCCACGTGAAGTACAAAGCATTTCTTCTGTTTTCTGAGAGCAAGGAAAAGGAGAGGGGCATAAAGAGGACGGGCTGGGCCTGCTCATCTATTTTGGAGTTAAACAGCCATCCTAAATTTGGCTGAATTTTGTTTTCCACTCCCCCTTGCCAGCTGGATCCAGCAATCCAGGAAATAGTCAAGGGCCGAGTGCAGGAATTGCGCTGTCCCAGCAGCATCTCCCACTGGAGCTGAGCGTGGCACAGGGCTGTTTGCTCTGGGAAATGTGGGATTTATCCAATCACGGGGACACCGAATGAACCCCTTTAGCTCCTGGGGAGTGACCAAAGGGAGGTTCAGCTCCTGCCCTGAGGGTGCCCCTCGCTCTGGGTGGCACAGCCGGGCTCTGCCAGCCGGGGGCAGCTGCAGTTCCGTGCTGAGAATTGTTAAACTAAATCTTGATAATCCAGGTGCACAGACTGCAGCTCAGAGTCAGGCCTGGAGGGGCACTGGTCAGAGCTGAAGGGACTGGTCAGGCCTGGAGGGGCACTGGTCAGAGGTGGAGGGGCACTGGTCAGAAGTGGAGGGACTGGTCACGCCTGGAGGGGCACTGGTCAGACTGGAACTCACTGGTCGGTGCTGGTGGCAGAGCACAAGGGCAGCAAACACCCAGCACTGACACTGATGAACCTCTTTAGCAAAATTCAGTGGTTTTGGGGCAGAGCCTCAGGCAGAGGAGCCCAGGTGGGACCCAGAAAATCCGGTCTGTGGCTGGTCAGGGCAGATTTTGGACCAAACAGCCAAAAAAAGCAGAGCAGAAGTGCAGCTGTGCCTTTCATCCTTCTCAGCCTCCTCCTTTGAGAGCTGGTCTGGGGCTGAGCCTGAGCTCTGGGAGTTGTTTTCCTCTCTAAAGGAGCTGCCTTGAGCGCCAGGATCTCCAGTCCCAGAGGTGTTTGTGGGAGCAGCCAAGTGGGAAACTCCAATTTCAGCTCTTCCACTTGGCCACGCTGGGATGCTGGGCAGGGATCTTTGCTTTTAAATTTACCATCCATGTAATAAAGCTTTATTTTGATGTAATAAGGCTTTGTTAAGGGTAAAAGCTGAAGGATTGTCACCTTTGAGGCAATTAAATTGCAGTCAGTGCCAGGATTTGTGGCTGGGTTGGGGTTCTGGTCAGGCACAGCCCAGGACAAGATGGGCTTAACACAAACCAGCTTTTATTAAAGGGAAATCTCTGCTAGGGGAGGAATAAAAGCTGCCACCCTCAGCTGGGTGAGGGCTGGGAGTCTGTTCTCGGTGCAGTTGGCTTTTCATAAACCCAGCTGCAGATTGACTTGGGAGCCGAGGATTCCCACAGAGCACCTCGTCCTTAAACTCTGCCAGCTTTGACTTCGGGGTGTGTTTGTTGTGGGTTTTAACTCCCCATCCTCGGAGGTGATGGGAGGGTGAGTTAAACATCGCCTTTCACATCAGGCTTTTGCAAATCCCGGCTACAGGGAGCTGAGAACGAGTTTGGAAGTGATGAGTGGCTCTCCCAGAGACTGGGAATGGGGCAGAGGCAATGGGGAGCCCAGCTGGGGTCGTTTTGCTCTTTGCCAGGGCAGCCAGTCCCTCTCCCTCTAATGATCCCTGGGATGAGCTTGGGCAGGAGCTGCTCGGGGAGGCAGCTCCAGGGCGTGGGGGAAGAGCTCAGAGGGCTTGGAAGCACCAGGGCTGGTGTGGAGGATTGGGAATTGCAGTCGAGAGTGGAAAAAAATCAGGGATTGGGGAAAGAGAGACTGCTGCCACGTGCAGGACAGTTTGGGGGTTTTTGGACAAGAGCAGGGCTTTTGTAAGGTGGTTCTGTAGCAGCACAGAGCCCGGGGGGGTCCTGGCCGACCTCCCCTGTGTTTAGGGTTTTACCCTCGAGGGGTTTTAGTGGTGCCATTGGTAAAGGTCAGCCCAGGGCCGGGACTCGGAGGGTACGGGTTGGGTTCCTCAGCCATCCCGAAGCTGAAGCTCCCCTTTCCTGTGCCATGTCATCCCCCTTTTCCCAGTTTGCCTGCTGGGACAGGCTGCCCTGCTCCCTGGAGAGCCTGTCCCGCCTGCAGGCCGCTGCTTGCCCCATGAAATCCATGGAAAAACGCCCATGGATGGGCAGCGTGCCCGGGGCTGGGGCTGGCTCCGGGCCCTGCCCCACATCCCGGATCCGTGGCCTTATCTCCGCTGCCATCGAGGCTTGGGGAAGCCTGGGCGTGTTGTGGCACTGCCAGAGGAGGCTTTGAAGGTGTGTGGGACCGTGGTGTTCTCCAGCAGCCAGCTGGGAATGTTCCCTGCTCTGGGATGCGTGGGAGTGGTGGGATAGGTGGGCATGCAGAGTCAGCAGCAGGGAATCACTTCTGCCTGATGAGAAGGAGCTTTGTAAATCAAAACCTCTAATTTGGCGTTGGATTTCCTTGGTCTTCCCCGCCTGTTAAAATCAGTGTAGGAGCATCTCATCAAAATGAGCTTTTTGGAAGATGTCTCTGCTGGCTTCTCCTCTCGAGAGCCCCGAATGCTTGGCTTTCCTTGGATTTTACCCAGAGCACCATCCTGGGAGCCTCTGGCCAAACACGGGGGCTGGTTTTGCCCAAATAATGATTAAACAAGGAAATTATGTAGGCACCAAGTCCATCTTTGAAGTGAGAGCAGAGGGGGTGCTCTGGCTGCTTCACTTTGGAGATCCATGGAATTCCTGCCATAAGCCCAACCAGACTCTTGAACCACTTTGGGAGGGGAAAAAAAGGCACAGAAGCCCAGTTTCCCTTTTCACTGGTGGTGTTTGGACTAGAGGGGGATTCAGAGAGTCCCAGACTGGGTTGGGTGAGAAAGGAGCTTAAATCACATCCCACTCCACCCCTGCCAGGGCAGGGACACCTCCCACTGTCCCAGGCTGCTCCCAGCCCCGTCCAGCCTGGCCTTGGGCACTGCCAGGGATCCAGGGGCAGCCACAGCTGCTCTGGGCACCCTGTGCCAGGGCCTGCCCACCCTCCCAGGGAACAATTCCTTCCCAAAATCCCACCCAGCCCTGCCCTCTGGCACTGGGAAGCCATTCCCTGTGTCCTGGCCCTCCAGGCCTTGTCCTGGGACACCCTGAGATCTCGTCCCAGGGACTGGATATTGGTCACGTTGGGTGTCTGGGGTAGGGCAGGGACATCCAGACATTCCTTCCTGAGGAATCGCCAGCCTGGGTTACCTCAGATCCCCCCGAGTGAGCTCTTTGTAATGTGGGTCTGGTAAAATGTCCATAAAAACACTGCCAGCCTCTTGGGGCTGTCCCATGCAGGATTTTTACTCCCAGCTGGGGTTCTGGGGCTCTTCCACAACGTTTTATCAGTGGGAAAGGGGAGTTTGTTGGAAGCACCTCAGTTGTGGGATGGCTCAGTGTTTGAGTTCCGTGGGGTTGGGGCTGCAGCAGGGAGGGCTCCAGGGAGTCCCTGCAGCTCCCGGGGGGTTTGGCTCTCTCTGGAGCACACAAACAGTTCCCAGGTGACTTTTGTGACCAAGGGCAGAGCTGCAGAAGGGAAGGGTCCAGGGAGAGCTCAGAGCCCCTTCCAGGGCCTGAAGGGGCTCCAGGGGAGCTGGAGAGGGACCTGGGACAAGGGCCAGGTTTCTGGGCCACGCGGTGTCCGTGCAGAACACGGAGATGAGTTGGTGGAGTCCATAAATAACAAAAGTAGGGGAAAACGTTGGTTTGAAAATCAATAGTTCCACAAAAACATTGCTACAGAAAGGTTGGGTTGCTGCCACTGGCAGGGAGGGGTGAATACAATTGCTGTGTGTAGGAGAAACTCTCACCAGGTGACTCTGTGCATATCCCTCTTACACAGGTATGGAATCCATACCTAACAGAATGTTCCCCTTCTCCCAGCCCAGCCCAGCCTAGCTGTAGCAGTTTTTGCTCTTTTACCCAGATAAAATTGCAGAGACTTTTCCTGCTGTGCAGGAGGATGCTCACTGCTGCCAGGGGGAGCGTGGGGTGGAACCCTCTGCTGATGGGAACCTGAGAGCTCGGCTCTCCCTCCTGGAAAACACCAGAGCCGAGGCCTCAAAAAATACCTGCCCTGGGGTTCCTCCTCAGTACGAGCTGGCTCGTGGTTCTGTAGCAGAAACATAGAGAGGATCCCAAAACCACTGAAATTTTGACTCAGGGCCCCAAAAGCCTCAGAGGAAGGAGCTTCACCTCTGATTCCTGCTGTGAGATCGGGAAGTGCTGGTTCACATTCCCTGGGGTTGAGAAGGGCCCTGAGCAGGACACGTGGACACCCGGGCTGTGAGCCTGGGGCTGCTGCCTGCACCTGACACCCACGGGTGGAAGGGCTGGAAAGGGATTTGTTCCCAGCCAGGCCCTGCCAAATCCCAGCCCCTGACGTTCCTGCAGCTCAGATCCAGTTGTGGTGACAGACCTTTAATTAAAGCTATTAATTAGTCCAGTTCAGCGTGTTCTGAGAGCTTTGTGGTGTCCTCCAGACCAGTCCCCGTGCCCAGGTTTCCCCCAGGCCCTCGGGCACAGTGCTCCAAGCGTGGCTCCTGAGCTCCATCTCCAGCTGCACTCCCCTTGCTCCTGCACCCATTCCTGCCTTGGGGCACCCAGCAGCTCCAGGAACCCCCGAAATGCTGGGGTGTGAGCAGAGACCCTCGCTGGGGGTGGTTGGTGCAGGGTGAGATCCCCCAGGGCGATTTGCAGGCTGATTTGCATCCTTGGGGAGCCCATGGATCACCCCTGGGGCAAGGAAGCTCCTGCTCCATCCAGCCGCTGGGAGTTTGGGGTGCAGGGCTGCTGCATTCCCTGGAATTGGGAGCTGGGAGCAGTGCTGAGGGGGATGAGGAGTGGGTGAGTTCCTGTTCCACGTGGGGCACTTCCCATGGGCCCCCCTGGCTCCCACGAGGTTCATTCCCAGGCGAAGGTGGCGGTGAAGGTTTCCACCTTCACCTGGGAACTCCTTCCCACCTGGCAGGAGTATCCTCCCTCCCCCGGGCCCGGGATCCCCGCAGGCTGCCCCCAAACCCTCGGGACGGGGCTGTGGTGGACGGGGGGAGGGTTTGCGCGGGTTGATGACGACTCCGTTGTTTTGCCGAAGTTGTTAAAGGGGTGTTTCTCTCCTTTTTTTGGGCTGCACTCCACCTGCAGAAGGTAAGACCAGACCCAGCGCTGCTTGTTCCCGGCTCCTGCCCTAACGCCCCCCGCGATTCCCCACGCCCTGCAATTCCTCCTGCTCCCGGGAGCATCCCCGGTGTAACCCCGGTGTAACCCCGGTGTAACCCCGGTGCAACGCTGCCCTCCCGGCTGGGAACCCCGGGGCTTGGGAGCTGCTGCCCGTGTCCCTGTCCGTGCTGCCTGCGTGGGGCCGGGTTTGCATGTGGGGTTTGTGCTTCCCGTCGGGGCCGGCGGGTGCTGCATGTTGGGAGAGGAGCTGCTGCCCTGCCCTGCCCCGCCCCAGTCCCGCTGCTGGCTCCGGCTCTCCCGGCACTCCCAGCCCCGGAACCGCGGGTCCTGAGCGGGGGTGGCTGCAGCACTCAGCAGAGAGCTCCTGGGCTGAGCCTCTGACTCAGGGAGAGGGGGAGCAGGGGAATGCTCCAAAGGAAAAAGTGGGAAATCCTCCCCTGAGCGGAGCTGGGCCTGTGGCAGCTTGATCCGGGCGGTGAGGTGGGAGATGATTCCTGGGGGATCGCTCTGTGTGGAGCTTCCCTTGGCACTGATGAACCTTCCCTGGGGCTGAGTGACCTCCCTGGGGGTGAACCAGGGCATTCCCGGGGGCTTTTCCCTGCCCAGCAGCTCCCTGTGCCCGCAGGATCCCGGAGCCCTGCTGGGGGAATCGCTCCCGCGGGATCTGCTGGGCGGGGAAACCTGGAGCTGTAGCTCAAAGGCACCTCGGGAGAGAGAAATCCCCGTGGGATGAGCTGGGAGAGGGCTGGAAAGTCCAAACACATCCCGAGGGGAACCAGGAGGGAAGGATTTGGTCCCAGTTTGGTTTGAGAATTGGAAAAGTCACCTCGGGCCCTGAGGCCTTGGAGCAGGACTGGTGGGAATGGAAATCCCAGGGGGATTGCAGGGCAGGAAGGGATGCTCCAGGGGGATTGCAGGGCAGGAAGGGATGCTCCAGAGGGATTGCAGGGCGGGAAGGGATGCTCCAGGGGGATTGCAGGGCAGGAAGGGATGCTCCAGGGGGATTGCAGGGCAGGAAGGGATGCTCCAGGGGGATTGCAGGGCAGGAAGGGA
>WEIT01003016.1:99930-120154 GCA_013389985.1 Dryoscopus gambensis | reverse complement strand
GCAGGAAGTGATGCTCCAGAGGGATTGCAGGGCGGGAAGGGATGCGCCAGGGGGATTGCAGGGCGGGAAGGGATGCTCCAGGGGGATTGCAGGGCAGGAAGGGATGCTCCAGAGGGATTGCAGGGCAGGAAGGGATGCTCCAGGGGGATTGCAGGGCAGGAAGGGATGCTCCAGGGGGATTGCAGTGGAGAAGGGATGCTCCAGGGGGATTACACATTGGGAAGGGATCCTGCACCTCCTTCCTCCCCTTCCCCAGCAGCTCTCGGAGCAGACTCCTCACCATAACCTTCATTTTCCACTCCAACCCCTTTTTCCTGCTCATTCTGAATTTTATGTGGCGTTTAAAACGTCCTGTTGGAATGCTGGCTGGAATTTGGGAATTCTGGGAAGGGAGCCATGGTCTGTGTGGGTCGGACTGAGGTCAGGGGCATCCTCAGCAGGGCAGAGCTCGGAACATCAGTTCCCTGTGCCTTGGGTTGGCCCTGGAGCTGCCTCTTCCCTGCAGACACCCCCCAGCACTGGTTTAGCCCCTCCATCAGCCACGTGAATAAGGAATGTGCCTGTCCTGCTGGCCAGGGGCTGTCACCTGCTGGAGATCCCCCTGGGAGCAGTTTGCCAGCTCGTTAGGGAAAGTGTGCAGATGGAAAATGGTCATTTTCAGAGCAGAATGAATATTTACAAGTCGTCAAAGCCTCTTGTTCAGGCAAAAAATGCAAAAAAATTAGATTTCTATTTTTAGTCACAGGTTTGTAAATTCCAGAAGTCTCTTAAATTGGTTATTTTTAGCTGCATTAGAGGGGAATCTTTACTGACCCATCGCTTTCTGTGGCAGGCAGCACTGGCAGCTTGATCCAAGCCCTGGCCAACCTGGCCTTGGGCACTTCCAGGGGCAGCCACAGCTTCTCTGGGCACCCTGTGCCAAGAATTCCTTCCCAACATCCCATCCATCCCTGCCCTCTGGCAGTGGAAGCCATTCCCTGTGCCCTGCCCCTCTGTCCCTTGTCCCCAGTCCCTCTCCAGCTCTCCTGGAGCCCCTTTAGGCACTGGAAGGGGCTCTGAGGTCTCCCTGGATCCTTCTCTTCTCCAGGTGAGCCCTTTTTGGGTTCCAGCTCACCCCCTGCATTGATTCCAGCCTCACCCCGCTGGCCTTGGCCGAGCTGGGAGCTGTGGATTTGTCACTCCTGGCTTTTCTCAGGTCCAGTCCCCCGGGAGTGCGGATCACACCTCAGCTGTGGGGAAGTGAAGTGGCCTAAAACTGCAGAGAGGCAGTGAACTGGGAGCTTCCCAGTTCTCCCCGTGCAGATCCCGGGCAGCAGAGCGTGGCTGGGGCGGGGTTTGTGCCCAGGCTGGGCTGGGCTCCCGGAGAAGGAAAAGCCAGGAAGCTCCGGCGTGTGCTGGGAGTGCCGTGGGAAGCCGAGCCCGGGGGAGGCTCTGCAGTCGCTGCTGGCTCTGCTGAGCCCGGGCAGGTGGGGATTCTGTGCTTCCAGCCGAGCTCGCTCAGTGCACAGAGCCCAGAGCTGCCCAGGGCACCCCAATCCCCACCTTCCCAGGGGTGGGAGCCAGTGACAGCAGCAGGATCAGCTGATTGCCCAGTGACCCCTTCTACCTGGCAGCGTCCCTGGCACTGGGCAGCGCCATCGTCCCACTCCCTGCCACGGGATCGGGTTTGCTGTCCCCTGGCAGGGAATTCCCGCTTGGAATGGGGCTGGGATAGCCCAGGCTGGGAGTGCAGAGAGAGAGTACAGCTGGAAGCACTTCCTGCTGGCAGCACGGCCCCAGCTCCTGTGGGCACAGCCCTGCAAAGCCAAATTCCGGGCAGTGCTTGCAGGGAAAAGCAGCCGAGGGCGCTGGACATCCCAGGTCTGGGCTGGGCCCTGCTGTGTCCAGAGCTGTGTCCTTGCCATCACGGGCTGCTGCAGGAATCCTCTGCTGAGGGCTTGGCCAAAAACAGCTTTTGGAAGCGCTGGATGAGACACCAGTAATTTTCTGGAGGTGGAGGATGTCCCCGTCAGTTGTTCTGCCAGGGATTTATCCAGGTTTTATCAGGGTGATACTCCTGCAGTCAGGGCAGTGGCCTGGAGAGGCAGCTCCCTCCTGCTGGATGAGCCCTTTGGAAAGGGCAGGACAAACTCCCAATGTCCTGATGGTGCCTGGAGCCTCTTTCCAGTGCACAGGTGAGATTTGGGATGGAACCAGCCCAGGCAGATCCAGGGAAATCCTCAGCACGAGCCAGGCCTGGCTTCTGCAGTTGGTTCCTGGCATTCTGAGGCACAGAATGATGGAATGATGGAATGGGTGGGGCAGGAAGGGAGCTCAAAGCCCATCCCACCCCTGCCCTGGGCAGGGACCCCTCCCCTTATCCCAGGGTGCTGCAAGCCCCGTCCAGCCCAACCCTGATGCCAGCCCTGGTGCCACTCCTGCCTCTCCCGAGCAGGGCTGAGCTCCTGCACCTGCAGCCACGAACCGGAGCTGAGCTCAGAGCCCAGGGCGGCCCAGGACCACGATTCCAAGCTGGAGAACAGCTTTGGAAACCAGCTGAGGGCCTTGAGGGAGTTTCCTGGAAGGGACTCAGGGGAGCAGAGCAGTTCCAGGCCATGGCAGGGTCCTGCTGAGCTCCGGGGGCTCTTTCCTGAGGGGTGGATCCCGATTTGGGATCACGCCCAGGACTGGCACGTTGGCAGTGCTGGAGCTGAGTGTGGCTCTGCGGCGGGAGGGATTGAGGGGGTCAGGGGGTGGTGATGGGGCTGGGCTGGGCAGAAACTCATCTTGGGCATCACCTGCTGCTCCAGGGGCTGCTTTTGAGGTGCAGTGGTGGGAATTGCCAGCGTGCATTCCCGGGACATGGAGGAATGGCCTCCACTGGTACAATAAGGAAAAAGGGCAATGAAAGAACTGGGGTCTGGTCCCTGGGGCTGGGTTTGGGCTGCTGTGGCATCTCAAGTAAGCAGAGGCAGGCCAGGTGCAGAGCACAGGGAGCGGGAGAAGGGGATCAGGGGGTGCTGGGGGTGCTGAGCACAGGGGCAGCAGAGACCCAGCAAGGGCTGAAACCCTCCTGTTCTGGGAGAACACGTTTTACCTCCAAGGATAAACTTTATCCCAGCCTCCTGTGGGATTGCTGGCAAGCAAACTGCCAGGGCTCTGTGATCCAAGGAAAACACCCCCAGCTCTTTCCCTCGGGATCAGGCAGGTCCAGCCCGGCCCCAGTGCCTTGGGCTTCATCCGGGCTCAGCAGGGGCATCGGGGCTTGGCTGCATTTCCCTTTGGGGCTGGTTTGGTGGGGTTTCAGTTTGGGGTTCCTGTGTCCGTGGAGATCCAGGCCAGCTCATCTCTCGTGGCCCTGCAGCAGCTGCCCCTGCCCTGTGCCCCTGCAGCCTCGTGGGGCACTGGGCAGACTGGGCAGACTGGGAACTGCCCCCCTGCACCCAGAGTGGGGCATGAAGTGAGGGACAGTCATGGGAACAGGACGTGGGTTCCTCATGGAAGCGAGAGCTCACCAGAGGCAGGGAGGACGGGGTATGGCAATGGCAATTCTCCCCCCCGTCAGACCCCTCTCATTTCGGGGTGAGCTGGGGTTTGTTGACTGATTTTAACCACAAAACCTGAGCTCTGCCAGGCTGGGGCAGTGCCAGCTGCGGGGCAGCTTTCAGAAGAGCCCCCAGAGACAGGCGCGTGCCAGGAGATGGGCAAACCTGGGAAAACAATAAATAAAAACAGGGAGAAGCTGTAAACAGGGAGTCAGTTCTGTGGGAGCAGTGGAGATGCCAGGGGAGGAAAGCTCTAGTGAAGAGGGTCCTGCCAAGGCTTCATTCCTGGGGGAGCTTCCAGAGTGTGGCTCTGGATCCTGTGCAGGGCTTGGATTAACGCTGATACCCTGCCCTGGTGCAGACTTTATCCAGGATGTGCTGGGGGAGGCACAGCTCAGGCCCCTGGCAGAGCTCTCCTCCCCACCCTGGGGCTTCCCGGGCATGGGAGGGATTCCATGGGATCCCTGCTGTCCCAGGGGCTGGGAGTGCCTGGGAAAAGGCATCAAATAATCAAATCCTGGAGTGGTTTGGGTGGGAAGGGACCTTAAAGCTCACCCTGTCCCACCCATGCCAGGGGCAGGAACACCTTCCACTATCCCAGGGTGCTCCAAGCCCCATCCAGCCCGGCCTTGGGCACTGCCAGGGATCCAGGGGCAGCCACAGCTGCTCTGGGCACCCTGTGCCAGGGCCTGCCCACCCTCCCAGGGAAGAATTTATCCCCAGTGTCCCATCCATCCCTCCCTGTGGCAGTGAGAAGCCATTCCGTGTGTCCTGTCACTCCATCCCTTGTCCCAAGTCCCTCTCCAGCTCTCCTGGAGCCCCTTTGGGCCCTGGAAGGGGCTCTGAGGNACAGCCCCGGGGCCAGTGGCCTCTTGCCCCGCAGGGCTATGGGAGGGGAGGAATTCCCCCTCAGTTGCTGTGCAGGGCTGTGACCCTCCTGTCCCTGCTGTGGGGACACAGCTCAGCTGCTGGGCCTGCCTGGGTTTGCTGCTGTCTGCCGCAGGATGGGTTAAAAAACCAAACAAAAACCCCTCCAACACTGGTGAAAAGAGCAATCTGTCTCGGCTCTCCTGGCTGGGATTGGAGGGCTCCCCTTTTCCCAGGGGAATGGCACAATTGGTTTCCATTGCTTACCCCACAACCCTCCTTGCAGTACAACACGGGTTCTTTTTTGGGAAAAAACCCTCAACACAACTTTAAATCCATCCGGAGCCCATCCTCAGCTCACCCCAAACCTGCTCTGAGGCTCACCCAGAGCTTGGAAACTCTGAGGCCGGTTTGATGTTTGGCAAAAAAAAAAGTCTTGGAGAGCCCAGATGTGGGGGGGTTTTTGTTTGCTTTTTCCCGGGGCTGGAGCATCCACGGCCTGGTTTCCCTGTTGCTTATTGTGGCAGCTTCAACTCGCATTCCCCTTGGGAGCGGGCGTTGGGTGTGGGGTCAGTGCCTGAGCTCGCGTGGGGCTGGGGGCACTGACGGGCTCTCCCTGCAGCGGGACGTCGCCGCTGGCCTGCCTGAATGCCATGCTGCACACCAACTCCCGGGGGGAGGAGGGCATCTTCTACAAGGTCCCGGGCCGCATGGGCGTCTACACCCTCAAGGTGAGTGCCAGGGGCTTCCCTCGGGGCTCAGGGCGCTGCTGTGTGCTTAAAAACGGGGTGGGTCAGGGTCCCGGAGTCACCCAGGATGGGAAAGCCCTCCCAGCCCATCCAGTCCAAGCTGTGCCCCATCCCCACCTTGTCCCCAGCCCAGGGCACTCAGTGCCACCTCCAGCCCTTCCTGGGACACCTCCAGGGATGGGCACTCCAAACCTCCCCGGGCAGCCCCTGCCAAGGCCTGAGCACCCTTTCCAGGCAGAAATTCCTGCTGATGTCCACGTGACCCAGGACAATCCCAAAAGGGGACTGTTCCTCACTGGCAGCAGAAACAATCCCTCCCTTCTCAGGGGCTCCTGGCTGTGAAGGTGCAGCTGCAGATGCTCCCTTTTACCCACAGTGCAGTTTGTTGGTCTTAATTACTGTCCCAGAAATGAGAGAGTAATTAAAATGTTAATGAAACCCCAGCCCCAAGAGGGAAACTTCCTGTTCACTGCTCTCAGTTTGTATCTAGAGATGAAAAATCACCTTATCCTCAGTGTCAGCCAGAGAGGATTTGTGGGGGAAAATGGGGAATTGTCTGATTGGCATCGTTAAAAATAACCTGTATTGTAAATACCAGAGTGGAGCTGGCTCACAGCATTCCTGATTTGGGGGGGATTTGTCTCTGGAGCCCATCCAGTGCCACCCCTGCCATGGCAGGGACACCTCCCACTGCCCCAGGCTGCTCCAAGCCCCAGTGTCCAGCCTGGCCTTGGGCACTGCCAGGGATCCAGGGGCAGCCACCGCTGCTCTGGGCACCCTGTGCCAGGGGCTGCCCACCCTCCCAGGGAACAATTCCTTCCCAATATCCCATCCATCCCTGCCCTCTGGCAGTGGGAAGCCATTCCCTGTGTCCTGTCCCTCCACCCCTGTACTGGAGTTGGTGGTCGGGGTGGGCAGCTCGGGGAAGAGCAGGTGAGGAATCACCCGGGAGGTGACGATGGTGACGGGGTTTGGGAGGTGCCAGCTGCATTAAATGTTTGTAGGGACTCTGAGAAGGGTTTGGGGCCAGCGGGGAGGCAGCTCTGGGGCGTTAAAGGGCCCGGGTTGGTGCTCGGTGAGCTCGGCCCGTGCGGCTGGAGGGGTGTGGGCGCGGGGGTGACTCCGCCGTGTCCCCCGGCAGAAGGACATCCCGGACGGGCTGAAGGAGCTGTCGGAGGGCTCCGAGGAGAGCAGCGATGCCCACTCCGACTCGCAGAGCTCGGAGCGCAGCAGCTCCAGCAGCGACGGCTGCGCCAGCAAGGACGGCAAGAGGAGCAGGTGGAAAAGGAAAGGTGAGTTCCCGGTGTGGAGCGGGGATTGCCCGTGGTGCCCGCGTGGGGAGGGCCCGGAGGTGTTTGTCCATCGCCTGTGTCCCCTCGGAGCAATCCCGGCTGAGCTGAGCTGTTCTGGGGACAGGGCCCTGTGACAGGCGTGCCCGAGGCTCCGACACAGCCCGGGCCAGCACAGCCAGGAGCTGCCAGGCTGCTCCTGCCAGGCTGCTCCTGCCAGGCTTCCCCTGCCAGCCCCTGCAGGGGAACGGGTGGGTCCCGGAGGGTTTGGGCCCGAGCTTTGTGCTCGGTTCTGGCCTGGTTTAGGCTCCTCTCCCTGGGCAATATTTGGGTGTTGAGTCCTGTTAGTGTTGACCCTTCAATCCACTCTTTGCCTTCTTCCTTCTGCCCTCACTCATGCACAGAACTCCTTGGCCGAGGCAGGGCGTTATTGAAAAGGTATTTCCAGTGCCCTGGGGCTCCTGGCTGAGGCAGAGGGGTACCAGAGCTGCCAAACCCTGCTGGGGAGGGGCTCCTGCTGCCCCGCCCTTCACCTGGGCCAGGCCCTGCCCTGGAGCCACAGGCCAACCCCAAACTGTGTCACGTGGAGTTGTAAGCACTGAAAGCACCAGGAAAGCACAAAATGTTAAAAATCCCTTAGAAATTAAACTTGACTGCGAATCCTTCCTTTGACAGGACAGCTGTAGAGAGTCTGGCTGAAATATTTTCATTTCTAACAAATCCTCTCGAAATATTTGGTCAGTGAGGGGGATTCTGGCTACTCTTCCTACATCCCCAGTGTTACAATATTAGGTAAAAACTGTGAGGGAATTTGTGTATATTTTGGAGGGATCTTTATGCAGAAATAGATGTAGAGATTTGAGATAAAAGTTTTTATATATCACATTCCCAAAGGGCTGGAAAGACAGGAGGAACCCAGGTGAGAAGGAATGGAAATCTTTCCCTGAAACAGCTGCCAAAAGTACCCAAAACAGGACAATGTGAAAGTGTAAACACAAAAGGCAGGGTGCTCCTCTCTGAGGTCTGGTGCTGTTGGATTCTCCTGGAATGGCATTTTGGCTGTTAGCATAAAGCCCTGTTTTATGGGTGTTAGTGCCCTGAAGGTCGTGAGCATCCAGTGATGAGTAAATTGGAAACGATGGGGGAATTAGAAGAGCAGCTGTGGTCAGTGTTGGTCCTGAGTGTGTCCCTCCTGTCCGTGGTGTCCCGTGAGCAGCTCTGAAGTGTCGATGAGCATCCCATGTTGGCTCACTGCGAGGAATTCCCAGCTGGTCATGGATTTCTCCTTCAGATCCCTCTCAGAATTCCGTGAAGAACCACGTGTGCTTGTTCCCTAAAGCAGGAATGGCTGCTCTGGGCCAGGGATTTCTGGAGCTGCACATCACCTCCCCTTCCCTGGGAGTTTCTCCTCTCCCACTTCCCTGAGAGCCGGGGGCTGTGATGGACCTTCCTGAGCCAGCCAGGGCCACGGGACAAAATTCCATGTGGATTTACCCTCCCAGGCACTGAACTCTCCCATCCCCCAGAGGGGTGGGTTCAGAGCAGCCCAGATGTTCAAGCAGAGGCTGGGAGTGGTCATCTGTGTCCAGTTCTGGGCCCCTCCTGCCAGGAGAGCCCTGGAGGGGCTGGAGCGTGTCCAGGGCAGGGAACGGAGCTGGGAAGGGGCTGCAGCCCCAGGAGCGGCTGAGGGAGCTGGGAAAGGGGCTCAGCCTGGAGCAAAGGAGGCTCAGGGGGGCCCTTGTGGCTCTGCACAAGTCCCTGACAGGAGGGGGCAGCCGGGGGGGTCAGGCTCTGCTCGCAGGGAACAGGGACAGGACAAGGGGAAACGGCCTCAGGCTGGGCCAGGGCAGGCTCAGGTTGGACATCAGCAGGAATTTCTGCCTGGAAAGGGAGGTCAGGGCTTGGCAGGGGCTGCCCAGGGAGGTTTGGAGTCCCCATCCCAGGAGGTGTCCCAGGAAGGGCTGGAGGTGGCACTGAGTGCCCTGGGCTGGGGACAAGGTGGGGATGGGGCACAGGTTGGACTCAAGGGCCATGGAGGGCTTTTCCAGCCTCAGGGATCCTGGGATTTTGTAAAGTTCAACCAATCTCTGCCTGAAGCATCTTTAAATTCAGATCTCTGTGAATCACCTTCTTCAGGCACTCAGTGATATTTTGGGGTAATTTTCACCAAGTGGAGCCCCCACTTCTCTCTACTGGACCAGCTGTACTGGGGAGCTGCAGTCGGGGGTAGATATAAAAGAGTTGTGCTGGAAGTGTCCCAGGCCAGCATGGACGGGGCTGGGAGCAGCCTGGGACAGTGGGAGGTGTCCCTGCCATGGCAGGGGTGGCACTGAATGGGCTTTAATGTCCCTTCCCACCCAAACCAGTCTGGGATTCTGTAAAGTCTGCAGGGAAGATTTTGTTTCATTTTCAGGATTTCATTTCCTTTGTGCATCTGGAAGGGTTCTTTCCATTTCCTCCAGCAAGCACTGCAGCTTCATGATCTTGCTGCATATTAAAAGCAACATTTAATATCCAAAAAGTTGCCAAAAGAGCAGAATTGAAGCAGAAAGTGAGGTCAGCTCCATCCCAGCCGTGGTTCATCTCCCTGTCCTGCGGTCAGGGATGAGTGGAAGTGGAAATGAGGGAATCTGCAGCCCCTGGGAGTGACCATCCCCACTTCCANTGGAAATGAGGGAATCTGCAGCCCTGGGAGCCCCTGGCAGTGACCATCCCAACTTCCGTCCTGGCTTTGGGGGACCGGGAGAGGCAGGGCTGGTGCCGACAGAGATCCTCGAGGTTCCTCTGAGCCTTTTCCTGCTGGTTTTATTTCACTTGGTCCATTTGTTTGTCCTTTTTAACCGGCGAGGCGTTACATTCCGAGGAGGAACGTTCCTCCGGAGCTGTGGAGCATCAGCCCAGGAGTGCAGCACTCCCCCAGGGCTGCTTCCCGTGACACAGAACACTCAGAAACCTCCTTCCTCATGAAAAAAATCCCACATCTCACGGCTGAACTGGAGAATATCCCAGAGGCAGCCGGAGCTGTCCTGCGGCACCCCTGGCCCTGTGCGAGGGCGGGCTCAGCAGCATCCCCGAGCCTTTGGGGTCCGGCCGGTCCCGAGGGCTTTGGTGGGGAGCAGCTGGTTGTTCCTGCAGGGCCTGGGGAGCAGGGCTGGGTTGTGAGAGAAGGGGAGGGAGGTGAGATGCAGAGCGGGGCAGCAGGGGCACAGGAGCTGCCCCAGCCCTCCGTGCCAGGGGCCGCGCCGCGCTGCCCCGGCCGAGCTCATCCCCTGCAGAACAGGAAGTGTGTCCGGATAACGTCGGCAGCCGCTTCCTTATATGTGCAAAAACAAAGTGCTCTGGCAGCACAAAGCAACACTTTGATTTTGGGAGGGAGGACGGAGCCCTGGGTGCCTCTGCAGAAGCCACATGGGCCCCGGGAGGGGCCGGCAGCAGCGGGAATGTTCATGGAGCAGCGCCGGGCACTGCCCCGCGGAGGTAAGGGAAGGGAGGAACTCCCAGCAGGGACTTCTGGCAGAGTTCCCCTGGCAGGGCCTTTTGGGGCCTCTCTGTGTCCATCGGGGTGAGACAGACCCCGTGTCTTGGGCCTGGAAGTGAAGCAGCTGCTTGGCCTCATCGCTGGAGTTTGGTGATGAAACCAGCTTTTTTGGGATGCAGGGCTTGTGGAAATGGCCTCAGTTCACCACAGGGAGGTTCAGGTTGGATATTGGGAGCAATCCCTGGAAAGGGCTGTCCAGCCCTGGCACAGCTGCCCAGGGCAGGGCTGGAGTCCCTGTTCTCGCAGGGATTTAAAGCCCTGTGGATGTGGCACCTGGGGACACGGGCAGTGCTGGCAGTGGTTGGACCCCCTGCTCTCCAAGGGCTTTTCCAACCCAAACAGTTCCATGATTCTCAAAGGATGCTGGTGCGACCCCTGGGGTTCTGTGGTGTTTTAAACCACCCTGAAAGTTTAAGTGTGAAAAAGCCTCGTTCAGGTGCTTTTGGCAGCGTCTCGCCAGGGTTGTGCAGGACAAGGGGAGGAGGCTGTGGTGATCAGGAAACAGCTGCAGTCATGGGGCTCCTCCAGAAATCCAACCCAAGTTTCCGTGTTAAAAAGGAAAAAAAAATGGGAAAAAAAAAAGATTAAAAATGAGATGGTAAAGCCAACTTTAAGGGAAAAGAGAGGAACAAACTAGGCAAGATTATGGATAATCCTTCTCCATTAGCCAGCGATCAGCTTGTTGTGGAGCTTTGCACACCTGAGAAGTCCCTCCTGGCTCCCAGAATTTTGTTTGAACAGTTCAGTGTTCAGAGGGAAAAGTCTCTGTATTTGGTGCCTGTAAAAAGTCAGGTGCTGAAAACAGATGGGAAGATTTGGGCGAGGGTAAAACAGGTCGTGCCCAGGAACTCTTGGTGAGTGGGGCAGGGGAGGCAAACGTGCAGGAATTAAAGGCCACGCTGAGCTCCCTGCCAGTGCCGGTGCTTGGGAACACGGGATAAAACCCCGCTCTGAACGGGAGAGTTCTGCAGTGTCCTTTGGCACAGAGGAACCCCTGGGGGCCAGGGAGATGCCAGCTCACAGCTGGAGGTGGCACCTGCTCTGCTGGGGCAGCTTCGTGTCCTCCGAGGGCCGGGCCCTGCCCAGCACTGCCACCCGCCCGGAGCAGCTGCCAGGAGCACGAGGAAGAAAAAAGGGATTCTGTTTGGGTTCTGTCGCTTTGTTTCTTCCTGCTGAGGGCTGGGTAGAAATATCAGCTTTTCTGAAGGCAGCGATTCCTGCTCCTGCGCGTGACGGGGGGAAGCTGCTGCCTGAGGATCCTGTTGTGCAATTCACGGGGGATCTGCACGCACGGAAATGTTCTTCTCCCTTTTTTAGATTAATGCAGCTTCTCTTCAGCCCATCCAGTCCCAGCTGTGCCCCATCCCCACCTTGTCCCCAGCCCAGAGCACTCAGTGCCACCTCCAGCCCTTCCTGGGACACCCCCAGGGATGGGGACTCCAAACCTCCCTGGGCAGCCCCTGCCAAGGCCTGAGCACCCTTTCCAGGCAGAAATTCCTGCTGATGTCCAACCTGAGCCTGCCCTGGCCCAGCCTGAGGCCGTTTCCCCTTGTCCTGTCCCTGTTCCCTGCGAGCAGAGCCCGACCCCCCCGGCTGCCCCCTCCTGTCAGGGACTTGTGCAGAGCCACAAGGGCCCCCCTGAGCCTCCTTTGCTCCAGGCTGAGCCCCTTTCCCAGCTCCCTCAGCCGCTCCTGGGGCTGCAGCCCCTTCCCAGCTCCGTTCCCTGCCCTGGACACGCTGCAGCCCCTCCAGGGCTCTCCTGGCAGGAGGGGCCCAGAGCTGCCCCCAGCACTGGAGGTGCCCCAGCAGTGCCAGCCCAGGGGACGGGCACTGCCCTGGCCCTGCTGCCACCCCAGAGCTGGCACAGCCCAGGGGCCAGTGGCCTCTTGGCCAATTCCCTGTGCCTTGTGCTGAGCAGTGGCACTGGCTGGGGTTTGGGGCAGAACCTGCCGCTGTTGCCCGCTCTGTTCCTTTGAGCAGGGGTATTTGGGCAGCTGGCAGTGTTTGTGTCACACTGAGCTGCCACCAGCACGTCACACACCAGTGGTGGAAATAGCTCCATGCAAATCCTGTGTCTCTGATGGGACTTGTTTGTCATAAATGCTCTGAATTTGATTGAATTTCCTGTCCAACTGTTCCGTAAAGGAGAAGTTTGATGTATAAACTGCATTATACAAATGTACACAGAAATACTGAGTGCTGAGTGTGGGATGTGAGGAGTCCTCAGAACCATCGGTGGGGGTTGCAGGATTTGCCCCAAGTGACCCAAAACATCCAGATGGGACCAGGCTCTGCTCCCAGGGAACAGGGACAGGACAAGGGGAAACGGCCTCAGGCTGGGCCAGGGCAGGCTCAGGTTGGACATCAGCAGGAATTTCTGCCTGGAAAGGGTGCTCAGGCCTTGGCAGGGGCTGCCCAGGGAGGGTTGGAGTGCCCATCCCTGGAGGTGTCCCAGGAAGGGCTGGAGGTGGCACTGAGTGCTCTGGGCTGGGGACAAGGTGGGGATGGGGCACAGCTGGGACTGGATGAGCTGGGAGGGATTTTCCAGCCTCAGAGATCCTGGGATTTCTGGCATTTCTGCCGCCCTTGGCTGTTCAGAGCAGCTTTGCCCCTGCAGCAGCCTCAGCACCAGCAGCAGAGTCCAGACCTGCAGTGGCACTCCCAGCCCGGGCACCTTCCCCTCTGAAGGACTCTGAGCAGTACATAACCCATTTTTTCCTTTAACTGCTTCCTTTGGTTCTCCTCCCAGCCCAGGTTCCTGGTGGGTGACAGCATTCCCTGTGATTCTGAGGGTCTGAGGAGCTCTCCCAGGGAGCTGCAGTTTTCAGCTGGGCTTCTGGGAAAGGTTTTCCTCGCAGTCAGATGTGGTTGTGTTCTCATCGTTTGTGGGAACTGAAATCTTTTGAAGTGAAGAACAGGAATTAATGCTCCAGACATCTCTGCCCTTGCTGAAAACCCTGTGCCCTCAGGACTGGTCATGCCCCAGGACAGGAGTTCAGATAGTTATGGAGTGGGTTGGGTTGGAAGGGACCTCAAAGCCCACCCAGTGCCACCCCTGCCGTGGGCAGGGACCCCTCCCACTGTCCCAGGCTGCTCCCAGCCCCAGTGTCCAGCCTGGCCTTGGGCACTGCCAGGGATCCAGGGGCAGCCACAGCTGCTCTGGGCCCCCTGTGCCAGGGCCTGCCCACCCTGCAGGGCAGAATGAGTTAATGTCCAGTGGATTATTAAATAGTGGAAGAATTAGTTAATAGTTAAAGAATCAGGTAATAGTTAATCCTCCCCTCTCAGAGCCCGGCCCACAGCAGCTTCCTGCCCTTCAGAAGTGTCCCAGCTCCTGCAGGTGCTCACAAGGGCTGCAGGGGCTGATGGCTGCGGGACTGTCCCTCTCCTTCCCAATATTCCCACAGCCCCGTGAGGTTTGTGCTGCTGTCCCCACCGTGGCTGGGACACTGCTGCTGGCTCAGAGCAAGGGGATCCCAGGCAGTGGGGGTGCTGTCCCTGCCTGCCCCTCTGCCCTGTCCCTGTGCCAGCAGTGCTGGTGGCAGCCCGAGGGGCACAGGGAGGCTTTCCCTTCCTTCCCAGCAGCACATTCCCGCAGGGAGGCCACGGAGAGCCTGCTCCGAGAGCCTTTCTCCTGCTGAGCTCAGACTTGGAGGCTCAGCTGTGCCTGCCTGGGGAAGGGGAGGGTCTCTGACATCGGCAGGACCTCAGCAGCCGCCGTGGATAAAGCAGAGGGAAAGGGATGGGGTTTGTCCCCTTTCCAGCCACGGTTTGCCAGAGCTGGACACTGCCCGGGCACTGCCCCAGCCCCGGGACTGAGATCTGACCGCTGGACACTGCCCAGGCACAGCCCTGGGACTGAGATCTGGCTGCTGGACACTGCCTGGGCACAGCCCCGGGACTGAGATCTGACCGCTGGACACTGCCCAGGCACAGCCCCGGGACTGAGATCTGGCTGCTGGACACTGCCCAGACACTGCCCCAGCCCCGGGACTGAGATCTGACTGCTGGACACTGCCTGGGCACTGCCCCGGCCCTGGGACTGAGATCTGACTGCTGGACACTGCCCGGACACTGCCCGGGCACAGCCCCGGGACTGAGATCCGACTGCGCGGTTCCTCGCTGGATAAAACCTCCCAACGCTCCCAGGACTGTGCAGCCGGAGCAGGGGTCGGGTTTGGAGCGCTGTGGTGGCACCAGGACTGCGAGTCCTCGGCTCCTCCCGTGTTTCCAGCCCCGGGCTGTGACCCCGTGGTCAGGGCCGGGGCTGGGCCGTGCCCGGGGCTGCGCTGCCGAGGGCCGGGGCGCGCGCGGTGTCCCGAGAATTCCCAGGTGTTCTGAGTGCACCTTTGCAGATGGACAGCAGTCAGCCCCGGGTGTGAGCTGGAGGTGCTGCTGGCAGGGAATCCCACACGCAGGCCTTGCTGCTCCTGGCGAGCGTTCCCATGTGGAATCAGGAAGAGTCAGTCCTGAACAGCTGTAGGAGGAAGAGCTGGGGCAGCTCCACTGGATGGGCTTTGACAGTGGCAGCTCGAAACTCGTCCTGTGAGGGCAGAGGAGAAACTGAGCTTAGTCTGAGCCATCCCTGGCAGTGTCCAAGGCCAGGCTGGACAGGGCTTGGAGCACCCTGGGACAGTGGGAGGTGTCCTTGCCCATGGCAGGGGTGGCACTGGGTGGGCTGTGAGGTCCCTTCCCACCCAGCCCAGTGTGGGATTCCCTGAGCTGCTGGTGCGCCTTGAGGAACTCGCCGTGCTCAGGGGTGGCTGTGGCTCAGGGACAGACATGGCTTCAGCACGTGTGGTGTCACAGGCAGCCACAGCGGCTCAGAAAGAGAAGAGATTTTGCTGAAGAACTGTGTGAAGAAGCAGAAGGATCTGCACTGTCACGTGTGGGGGTTTCACAGCCGCCGCTGCCCCGGGGCCTTCCCAAGGCACACTCGGGGCTGTTGTGGCTCTGGGTGTTGCTCCTCCAGACCAAACACAGAACAATTCTCAGCGGTACCTCCTTACTCCGAGTCCAGTGATGCAGGTTCCCTTCAGTGAGGGGCATCTCCCGCCTGGCACCACGAGGGAGGGCTTTGGGTTCTGCTGGAAAAGCTGCCCGACCTCCAGTGCCTCGGCGCCTTTGGGCGTGGGCCGTGACTGCTGCTCTATTTCTTACCCCTGAGTATTCCCAGGAACGTGGTGCCCGAGGCTGGCAAGGGCACAGCTGCAGCTCTGTGGCAGCACAGGGGCTTCTCTCTTCTCTCTCGGGGTTAATTTGGTGTTGCTGTTGTTGAGCCCAGCAGCTGAACCGTGGCCAGGGGGAGCCTCCCAAAAATCCTCGTGCTGGGTTTGTGCTGCTTCCCAGTGGATCCTGCTCCATTCTGCCCCCGCAGTGCCTTACTGATCCTTAAATTCATAGAAGCAGCGAATCCCAGACTGGGTTGGGTGGGATGGGACCTTAGAGATCATTCAGTTCCAACCCTGATACCTTCCACTGTCCCAGGCTGCTCCAAGCCCCGTCCAGCCTGGCCTTGGGCACTGCCAGGGATCCAGGGGCAGCCACAGCTGCTCTGGGCACCCTGTGCCAGGGCCTGCCCACCCTCACAGGGAACAATTCCTTCCCAATATCCCATCCATCCCTGCCCTCTGGCAGTGGGAAGCCATTCCCTGTGTCCTATCCCTGCAGGCCCATGCTTGGAGCAGCCTGGGACAGTGGGAGGTATCCCTGCCATGGCAGGGGTGGCACTGGGTGGGCTTTGAGGTGCCTTCTAGGACTCTTGTGATTAACCAGGGACATTTCCATGCTCCTCAGAGTGTTTTAATGACTTCACTCCAAGTTTTTCATGTCACACATGGATCCCATTAGCTGTTTAAAATTGGGATATTTTAAGCTCATGACTGCACAGTTGTGGGGGGATTTTATATTTTTAGCCCAGCTTGACTTTCCTTTGAGCCCAAATGAGTGAAGTGCAGCTTTTCCTTCTGGAGCTGCAGAGGTCAAGCAGATGAACCCATGGACATGGACATGGACACAGGCGGAGCTCAGGATGGGCTGCCCTGGATCCCTGGCAGTGTCCCAGGCCGGGCTGGGCTGGGCTGGGAGCACCCTGGGACACTGGGAGGTGCCCCTGCCCATGGCAGGGGTGGCACTGGATGGGCTTTAATGTCCCTTCCCACCCAAGCCCTTGCAGGACTCTGAGGTTCCGATGATGATTTGCAGCAGGGGCTGATCCAAGATCCATCTCTCAGTCCACAGGGAACACCCAGGAGATGGGCGGTCAGTCAGGGACTGGCTTTGGATGTGCAGGATGTGCAGGAAGGGCCCGCTGGGCTGTGGGAGCAGAGTGTGAGTGGGTCAGAGCAGTCCAAGCTGGGCGCTGACCCCTGCGTGTGCTGGGACCCACGGACCCCGCGTCGGCTCAGCTCTGCTGTTCCTCCACCCCTGCCCGTGGGCTCACCCCAGGGGTTCTTATTTTGCCCAGTGTCCACCCTGAGCCTGCCCTGGCCCAGCCTGAGGCCGTTCCCTCTCCTCCTGTCCCTGTTCCCTGGGAGCAGATCTGCCCCCCCCGGCTGCCCCCTCCTGTCAGGATCCCTCCGAGGGGTCCCTGGATCCTTCTTGGGTTTGCTGCTTGCAGCAGTTCCCTGCAGGTTCCCTGCAAGAATTCCCCACTCATCCTCCTCAGTGAATTCCCGTCAAATCCATGCTGCTGCTTCCCCTCCTGCCCAGATGCTTTATTTCTGTGTTGAAGAGAATTGTCTGAGCAGTGGTTTTGGGTTTGCACCTCTGTCCTGGAGCCCCTCTGGGCCCTGGGAGGGGCTCTGAGGTCTCTGCTCTCGTCTGTGCCAGCATCACTTCTGCCAATTCTTTGTTTTTAAACAGCAGCCAAGCAGTTTTTAGAAGCCTTTTGTTGAAATTCTCGGGAACTTTGATGGAACTCTATTGACAACAGATTTTCTTTGCTCCCCATTCTCTTTATCCAACGTTCAGAGAATCCCAGGGAATTTGGGACCTGCTTTGCCTCTGCAGGTGCTGGTCAGGCTCTGAACTTCTCCAGCATTTTACTGACCTGCACTTCCACCCGGACCAGGAGGCAGCTGGGGCTCACAAACATTCCCGGGCCGCAGCCTCGGCTCACCAGCTCCGGGTGCAGCGTCAGGGCTCGGGGCTTGTGGCCCGTGCTGATTCTGCTCTCTGTGCTCTCTGTCCCCTTCCACCGTGGGCAGGGACCGCGAGTGACCCGTTTCTGGCCCAGACCTCTCAGCTGGTGTGGTATCTGGTGGCATTCCAGGGGCTGGAATTGCCTCCTCTGTGCCCCCAAACCCTGCTGTTCCCAGCTAACCCACAGCGCACAGGGAGGTTTGGGGTCTGCAGTTCCTCGTCACCGATTCCGTGTGTTTTGTCGGAATGTTGCCGTCCAAGGGTGTGTTGTTCTGGGGAGGTTCCCTTCTGCCAGGACCCTGAGCAGGATCCTGCTGGCTGCAGTTAATGAAGGGCTGGCTCGTTATCTCGTGGCTCCCTCTCTGCCTTGTTCCGGGGTGCTGAGAGCTGATTGCCCAGGAAGCGTTAATTAATTGCCTTGTGTGTGACTGTGCTGAGTATCCCCCATGGCAGGGCCACCCCACCACCAAACCTTCCTTGTTTGGTTCCCCTGATCCCACAGGGGTTTTGTCACCTCCTAAATTCGTGGCCTGAGACATTCAGGGATTTGCTGACTCCATTTTTTTTTGCTTTTAAGAGAAGGCTCCAGGGAGAGCTCAGAGCCCCTTCCAGAGCCTGAAGTGGCTCCGAGAGAGCTGGAGAAGGATTTGGAAAAAGGGCTGGAGGGACAGGACACAGGGAATGGCTTCCCACTGCCACAGGGCAGGGCTGCATGGGATATTGGGCAGGAATTGTTCCCTGGGAGGGTGGGCAGGCCCTGGCCCAGGGTGCCCAGAGCAGCTGTGGCTGCCCCTGGATCCCTGGCAGTGCCCAAGGCCAGGCTGGACATTGGGGCTGGGAGCAGCCTGGGACAGTGGGAGGTGTCCCCAGCTCCTGGGATTTGGGGTCTCCTGTGCCAGACCGGTTCATTCAGGTGACTGGAGCAGCTGTTGTTCAATCCCATCCCCAATTAGCTGTTTGTAATGAGGCTCTTTAGAGGTTAAATCCCCTGGAACTGGAAGCTTCACTCCAGGGACTCCACCTGGCTTGGGCTGGACTCCTTTCCATGTCTCACCCACTGGGATTGCAACTTCATTTCCTGGGGCATCCTGCATATTCCCATATTTCCTTTTAAAGAGGAGCAAGCGATGACCTCTCCTCTCCCTCTGCACCTCATCCCCAGCCTGGCGTGGGGCTGGGATTTACCTGGAGCAGGAGCTGCTGCCAGCGAGGGCCCCGAGCCACGGCCAGTCCAGAGGGACACGGCCGTGCCCAGTCCGTGGTTCCAGCGCGGTTCTGGGCCAGAGCCTTCCCTCGTGCTGCTGGGGGCTCTGGAGGCAGCTGCTTGCAGGTTTAACAAAGAGATGGGCCAGAGCTGACCCAGCTGGGTTTGGCCATGGAGCCGCTGTTGGCAGCGGGGAGCAGCTCCCTCGGGAAGGAGGGAATGGAGGGATCCTTCCTGCCAGCAGTCACAGGTGCTGCAGGTGCTGCTCCCAGGAGGCTCCTGAGGTGCTCTGACACGGGGAGGAGAGGGTGGGAAGGTGGCATCCTGTGTCTGTATATATTTATATGTATATGTATATGTATATTTGTATTTATATTTATACTTGTATTTATATTTATACTTGTATTTATATTTATACTTGTATTTCTGTTTATAATTATGTTTATATTTATGTTTATGGCCATGTCTCTGTTCCCGCAGTGTCATCCCGCCTGGCCCCCACGGCCTCCCCGCAGTCCGGCTGCCCCTCCCCGTCCATCCCGGGCAAGGGCCTCTCCTCCTCCCAGAAGCACAGCAAGAAGGCTCTCAAGCAGGTGAGTGACCCGGGAGCCCCTGGAGATCTCAGCACTGCCTCGATTTCCCTGGGAATCACCCCCGGGAAGCTGCTCCGGGCAGGGATGGAATCCCAGAGGTCCTGCCTGGCTCTGAGCAGGGCCTGGCTGGAGCTTCCCTCTCTCCTGAAGGTGATGGGAATATTGTGCTGTTCAGATCCTTTGCTTTTTCCCTAAAAAAAAATCTGGACTTTTAAAATTGTTACTTTAGAGAAAGGCTTAAAATGCGATTTCTTTTCCCCAATCCTTTGATGAGATTCCGTAGCTTCCTGCTGTCAGGAACTGGGTTTGGTAAATTCAGTCTTTGGGGGAAAAGGCACCGACTTCTTCCCCTGGTGGGCAGCAATCCCCTCCCAAGGAATTCCAGGGTCGCTGCCTGTCCTCACGGAGGGAAGGGGAAGGGAAGAGCAGGGATTCCATGGATGCCGAGTGTCTGGAGGAGAAGGAAGGAGGGCAGGAATTCCATGGACAGTGTGTGGAGGAGAAGGAAGGAGGGCAGGAACTCCATGGACAGTGTGTGGAGGAGAAGGAAGGAGGGCAGGAACTCCATGGACAGTGTCAGGAGGAGAAGGAAGGAGGGCAGGAACTCCATGGACAGTGTGAGGAGGAGAAGGAAGGAGGGCAGGACCTCCATGGACAGTGTCAGTAGGAGAAGGAAGGAGGGCAGGAACTCCATGGACAGTGTGAGGAGGAGAAGGAAGGAGGGCAGGACCTCCATGGACAGTGTCAGGAGGAGAAGGAAGGAGGGCAGGAACTCCATGGACAGTGTGAGGAGGAGAAGGAAGGAGGGCAGGACCTCCATGGACAGTGTCAGGAGGAGAAGGAAGGAGGGCAGGAACTCCATGGACAGTGTGAGGAGGAGAAGGAAGGAGGGCAGGACCTCCATGGACAGTGTCAGGAGGAGAAGGAAGGAGGGCAGGAACTCCATGGACAGTGTGAGGAGGAGAAGGAAGGAGGGCAGGACCTCCATGGACAGTGTCAGGAGGAGAAGGAAGGAGGGCAGGAACTCCATGGACAGTGTGAGGAGGAGAAGGAAGGAGGGCAGGACCTCCATGGACAGTGTCAGGAGGAGAAGGAAGGAGGGCAGGAACTCCATGGACAGTGTGAGGAGGAGAAGGAAGGAGGGCAGGACCTCCATGGACAGTGTCAGGAGGAGAAGGAAGGAGGGCAGGAACTCCATGGACAGTGTGAGGAGGAGAAGGAAGGAGGGCAGGACCTCCATGGACAGTGTCAGGAGGAGAAGGAAGGAGGGCAGGAACTCCATGGACAGTGTGAGGAGGAGAAGGAAGGAGGGCAGGA
>WEIT01003016.1:41075-73319 GCA_013389985.1 Dryoscopus gambensis | reverse complement strand
CGGCGCCGCCGGGCCCGGCGCGGGGGAGCGCTCAGCGGGGCCGGGGGTTGCCGGGCTGGGTGTGGGGGGCGCTGGTTTGGCCATGCCCCGGTGTTCCCTCCGGCCGTGGAACAGCTGCTGGCGGGGACCCAGGATGTTCCGGCTCCATTGCTTTGGAATTAACGGGAGACCCGCAACGTGTGCGCTCCGCTGCTTTGGAATTAACGGGAGCCGCGGGATGGGCAGGCTCCATTGCCTTTGAGTTAGCGGGAGAGCCGGGATGTGCGGGCTCCATTGGCTTGGAATTAACGGGAGCCGCAACCAGGGGACAGCAGCACCGTGCTGTGGCTGTGAAATACGGCGGTGTCATTTTTCTGTGGAAAACCTATGCTTTCTTGGAGGAAAAAAACTTACTTGGTATTTTCCCCATCTTTTTAGGCTGTTGTTTAAATGTTTGAAGAAGGAACTGAGCCCAGGAAAGTGGAAGTTGCCCTGAGAGACTTCTCAGTGTGATTCAGGTAATGGGTTCTGTTGGGATTGTCTGTGGTATTGACCTTAAAAACTTGTGTTTTGTATGTTCACTTCCCCGTTTCTTGCACTCATGAAACCAGTACTGATGTTTTTCATTATGACAAACTTGTGTCATGAAGCAGTGACTTCTGCATTTTCTGTTATGGGTCGGACATGTGAAAATATCCCTCTGTGAGATGGAATCCTCTGTTTAAAATTCCTCCAGAATGATGTTTGTTGCGCAGCACATCCCTAGGCTGGGGAAGGTGAATCGTGGAATTATGGAATGCTTTGGGTGGGAAAGAACTGATAAACAAGACTTGATTCCAGTCCCCCTGCCGTGGGCAGGGACCCCTTCCCCTGTCCCAGGGTGCTCCAAGCCCTGTCCAGCCCGGCCTGGGACACTGCCAGGGAAGAATTTCTCCATTACACTTGATCTACTGCCATGGAGACCCAGCAGAAGCTCAGTGGGATGCAGAGCCCTGGCATAGAGCTGTCTCCTTCCAGAGGGGTTTGCTGAGCCACAGGGATGCTTTGGAAGTTGGTTCTGTGCTGCTTGAAAGCTCAGGCGTGACGGAACCCGAGTCACGGGAGGGTGGTCAGGAGCTGTGTGTTGCTGCCCCTAGCAGTGCTCTGCACTTTATTTTCCTGCTCTGGTCCCTCAAGTTCTGACTCAGTGACTGAGGGTGGCACAAGGTGCCCAGAGCAGCTGTGGCTGCCCCTGGATCCCTGGCAGTGCCCAAGGCCAGGCTGGACGGGGCTGGGAGCACCCTGGGACAGTGGGAGGTGTCCCTGCCCATGGCAGGGGTGGCACTGGATGGGCTTTGAGGTCCCTTCCCACCCAAACCTTTCTCCTCTCCCACCCAAACCATTCTCTCCTCTGTCTGCTGCAGCTGCCCAATGGCAAACCATTCCACGTGCCTGAACCCCTGGTTCAGAAGGTCACAAGTTTCAGTTCCTGGTTTCCATTGACCCTTAAGCCCTCCCTGTGCTTCCGTGGGGGGCAGGATGCTGCTCCAGAGGTGCCTGCCTTAGGCCTTTTCCCTGACCATATTATCCTGTTAAATGCTCTTTGGGTTTGTGCTCGTTCCCACCATCACACTCAGGGTTCTCGTCTCGTTCTGCAGCTGTTTGGTACATCCCAAATCGGCTGCTGGGGCCTCGGTCAGTGCCGAGGGAGCAGCTCCCTGCCCCTGGGTTTGGGCTGCCGGGGTCGGTTCCTGGCAGTTCCAGAATCCCGTGTTGGAGGGGACACATCCAGGGCCTCGTGTGAGCCCCGTGGGACACCCCTCACTGGTCACGGCAGTTTCTGTGGTGGTGGACGCAGCAGCCCTGCCAGCATTGTCCCAAACTCCCTGGGACTGGAGCAGCCTGGGACTTTTTGGAGCAGTAAATGGCTTTATTTGTTGTCTGTGTTGCAGCTGAGGCAATCAGGCCTCTGGTTTATGCCAGGACCCAGCTGTTCCAGCAGCAGCACATGTTTTAGGCAGCGCTGGATGGCAGAGGGGGTTTGGGAAGGAGCCATAATGCAAGAAAAAAGGGCTTTTGCAGCAACAGAAAAGCATCACTTCCACCAGTTCAATCCCATCCCACACAGCACAGGTGGAGTGGGAGGGAGGACTCCCAGCCGCGGGTGGGTGCTGTCAGCTGTGCAGCCCTGGGAGCCACGGGTGGGTGTTACCAGTTCCAGCTGGTGGGAGCTGTGAGAGTTTTTGGAGAGGGAAGGGACCGAGTGTGGAAGTTGGAGGCAAGGCCTTGGGGCTGGGCTGGGGCAGGAGCTGCTGTGGGCTCCGTGCTCAGGCTGCCTGCGTGGGCTGCCCTGGGGCAGCTTTAGAGAGCCTAAAGAGGGAGTCAGAGAAGGTGATTCAGGTGATAAGGATTTGAATTCATAATATTTTTATTAAGTTAATTGCTTTCCCCTTGCTACCAGGGAGAAGAAACCGTGATCTTGTTGTCTCTGGTTTAGTGTTTAAACAGATTTCCACTGATAAACTGTGCCTAAATTTAAATAGTTTAATGGGCCTTTCCCAGTCCTGTGGGCTTTAAGGACTGAAGTATTTTAACTTCTCAGCTGTGCTTAAGTAACACAGATTTATTAAAAAACTTATGCAATGAAGACTTTTAGGCAGCCTAGATCTGGAAGAAACAGTAGGAGACCTTAAAATTCTACAGCAGATAGCACATTATATTTGGCCAGGTGTTTCTGTGGAAACAAATGGAATTAGGACAGCAGGTGCCAATTCATCACTAAATTTTAAAAGAGCTGGATGTCTAAATGATGTTGTGCTTACGAAACACTTAAAATCATAGTAACTCTTGAGTGGTTACTGACTGACTGCAAGGTGAGGTGTTTTTCAGTCTTTGTCAGTGCAACTTTTAACTTTATTTAGGTCAAAGGTTGGACTCAGTGGTCCTGGGTGAGCAAGAGCCTCAGTGATTCTGTGATTTAAGAGCTGGGGCAGCCAAGGGGTGTCCTGGCATAAAGCAAACAGGGAGGCAGCTGAGGCCCTGACTTTTTTTTTTTTGGATTTATTTTTTAAAACAGAAAGTGGCAAAACTAAGGGATAAAATCTCCTAGTTTTACGGAAGGCAACGGCAAGTGTCATCAGTTAGACTTTCACTTCTGGTTTATTTTGTTCTTACAGAAACAAACCCCCTTGTTAGTGAGCACAGCTGGTGGGACCTTGGGAGTGTGGAATCACAGGTGACGAGGAACCCCCTCAGCAGGGATCTCCTGGATGAGGGCACTGAGGGTTCCCTCAGTAAGTTCCTGGGCTTACTGTGAGGTGTTCGTTGTTTATTTTTTAATAGAATGATGCCATCCAAGGCAATCCTGAGGCAGGAGGGAGGCACTGAGGAGTAGTTTGGGTGCAGCCAGGCTTTTGAAGAAGGCGCTGTGTGTGTCTGGGAGCTCAGACAAAATTAAAGTTATCAGGCCTGTGTAGGTGCTCAGTTCCCATTGCCTGGGGCAGTGGCAGAGAGACTTTTAAATGCAGATTAATGGCAGCTCCTGGTTCTGCACTCCTGCACCCTTTCAATAATATCTAACACTTCACAAAACTAGAATTCTTTCAGTTTAGACTTGTGAAGCTGGTGAGGAAGATTTCACATGGTAAGTCAATGTAGGAGGTGAAGTTAATGAATTAAGCCTGGGCAGGCTGTTTTGTCCTGAATTCAGTTGTGAGGGGGAAAGCAGCTCACGTTTCCAGGTGTTTCCAGGAATTTCCCCCCGGGGAGCACTGGGCGAGCTGGCAGCTCTGCCGGGGCTGCTTTGGCTCCCCTGGTGCTGCCAGGTGTGTGGTGCCAGGTGTGTGGTGCCAGCTGTGTGGTGCTGCTCGTGCTCCCTCTCCCAGTCTGGGTTAATGGGGAAAAGGGCACGGGCGCAGCTCAGAACAGCTCCTGGTAATGAATATTCCGTTCAGGAGCAGAGGCAGTGCCAGAGTTCTCCCCTGTGCTCTGGAAGCAGTGCTGGGCCCTGCGGGGTCAGATGGGGACGGGAGGGTTTCCAGGTTCACTGTGAAGCACAGAGTACAAAAATGGTACACAAATGAGTCTCCCCTTCCTGAGAGGGAGGGGTAAGCTCTTAATTAGGCTATTTCCAACTTCTTACTGCTTGAAAATCCTCCTGAAATGTTTCGTTGATCTTATCCAGCAGGAGCACTGCTTCATTTTAAGGAAACAATTTCAGCTGCTGGATTTGCTCTCGTTTGTAGGCTCGTGGTAAATCCCATATGCAGACATTAAGTTCAGCCTCCAGACCAACAGGCAGGTTGTAAAAACCCATTTCTACTCCTCAGGCTTCGGGGCAATAAAGGAAAATGGGTTTGGCTCTCTGGTTGCTCCAGAAGAGCATCTGAGTGCTGTGGGCACTGCGTGTGCTGCCTGCTCTGCACCCTGGCTGGGTTTGCAGGAGAGCAGACCCGACTGTGCCAGAATCTGTGCTGAGACGCTCAGTGCTGTCCTTCAGAGCCTGCACAACTCCTGGGCCTGGGCTGGGTGATTCCCTGGGGACTGCAAATGGATACAGAGAGCTGTGCACTTAAAATAACACCTTGGGAACGGGGCTGGAGCCTCCAGTGCCACTGTCACCCTCATCATTCCTAGCCCGACCTGTAAGTTCCTCAGGGCTGGGACTTCTCTCTGTTCTGGGCACTCAGCTGACACTCACAGATGTGAAGTGACAGAAACTCAGATGGTTTGGAGCTCTCCTGGATTTGAATTTGTTCTGTTTTGTCTGGAGGCAACCTGGAGCTTCTTTTTAAAACAGTGTTAAAAGTTTTGGAAGGCTTTCAAAGAAACCTCTGATTAAATATTGTTACTTGTTCCATCTTTGTTTAACTTGAATCCAGTACAATCAGTATCAATTTCTGACAGGGTGGGCAGGTGAGGTTGTTGGGCTCACCCTGGGGCTTAGACCAGGGGGTTGTTGTGGAATCACAGAATCATTTTGGTTGTAAAAGTCCTTTAAGTCCAACCTGTGCCCACCTTGTCCCCAGCCCAGAGCACTCAGTGCCACCTCCAGCCCTTCCTTGGACACCTCCAGGGATGGGCACTCCAAACCTCCCTGGGCAGCCCCTGCCAAGGCCTGACCACCCTTTCCAGGCAGAAATTCCTGCTGATGTCCACCCTGAGCCTGCCCTGGCCCAGCCTGAGGCCGTTTCCCCTTGTCCTGTCCCTGTTCCCTGGGAGCAGAGCCCGACCCCCCCGGCTGCCCCCTCCTGTCAGGGACTTGTGCAGAGCCACAAGGGCCCCCCTGAGCCTCCTTTGCTCCAGGCTGAGCCCCTTTCCCAGCTCCCTCAGCCGCTCCTGGGGCTGCAGCCCCTTCCCAGCTCCGTTCCCTGCCCTGGACACGCTGCAGCCCCTCCAGGGCTCTCCTGTCAGGAGGGGCCCAGAGCTGCCCCCAGCACTGGGGGTGCCCCAGCAGTGCCAGCCCAGGGGACGGGCACTGCCCTGGCCCTGCTGCCACCCCAGAGCTGGCACAGCCCAGGGGCCAGTGGCCTCTTGCCCACCTGGGCACCCTGGGCTCGTGTCCAGCCGCTGGCACAGCCCCCCCAGGGCCTTTCCCAGCCCCTGTTCCCCATCCCGGGGCGCTCCATGGGGCTGGTGTGACCCCAGTGCAGGACCCGGCACTTGGCCCTGTTGGCCCTCACCCCCCTGGCCCAGCCCGAGGATCCATCCAGCCTGTGCTGGTCCCTCTGCAGAGCTCCCTGCCCTGCAGCAGAGCCACATCCCACCCCCCTGGGGCTGTCCATGAGCTCGGTCCCCGTGTCCAGATCCTCCATGGAGGTGCTGAGCAGGCCTGAGCCAGCCCTGAGCCCGCTGGTGCCCGTTCCCAGCTGGGTGTGCTCCATCCCCAGCTCTCCCTGGGCCCGGCTCTGTCCCAGCAGAGTGCCCCTGTCCATGCAGTGATTTTCCACTCCAGTAGCTGGAGGCACTGAGGGCTCTCTGGGGCTGTGCTGCCACATGCCGTGTCCTGCATGAACAAACCAGATGGCTTCTTGTGCCTTGGAAAAACCTTACAGTTCCAGGAAAGCATGGAGGAGGGAAAGCTTTATGTTTCAATACCATTTTTTCCCCCTACACTACTGGATTGCCTGTTCCTTTTCAGTGAAGTTTCCTGCATTATAGGGGCAGGTTTTTGTAGAATCTTCCAGAGAAGCTTTGGATCCACTGGATTTATAGAAGGAAAAAAAAAGGAACCATTGACTTGTTTAGAATGTCACTGCAGAGTTGTAATCACTGGGAAGTTACAGTCCATTTCCTGCCTCCTAGCCATGTGGGTTTTTCCTCACGCCCTCGTAGGCTGGAGTCAGTTTTGGTTTGTAGAGCTCTTGCACAACCATCTGAGTCCAGGACACGTGGAAACATCAGTGAGGGATCCAGCCCTTTGGGTTCTGGGGCAGCTGCAGCTGGAGTGTGTGTGTTGGTTCCCAGAGATGCTCCTGTACTTGCCTGAATAACATTTTAGAGTATTTTTCACACTTTTGTGCACAGTTGCTTTTGCTTCAGTTACTTATCCTATAAATGATGGGAACAGAGTTTAAAATGTGGAAGATAAATTAGAATTGTCAGAAGTGGTTAAAAGGTGCTTTAAAAGATGTTGCCAGTCTACTTGAATAAGTATGAAAGGTTTATCTTTTCTCTTCCAGGGGTCAGATATGTCCCCCTGAAATCACTTCTAGATCACTCCTCTTCCTGGGAGAAGGCACAGGGGACCAAGGAGTATTTCTGATTAATTATGTTTGACTGCTGAGGAAGGGTGTTTGGAATATGAACCAGGAGAGGATGGAGAACAAAGAAATTAGTAAGAGCATCAGATATTTTGGATAGACAGAGGAAGAGGAGGGAATTAAATCAGTCATTATGGGGTCCTTGTTCAAATTAGGAAAGAAAAGGAAAAATACTTCATATTTTTATTGAAATCTAAGATGAACAAATATAAGCACCTTTATATCATAAGTAAATTTCATTTTATACTTTAACAAAACATTCACGACAGCTCAGAAATTGTTTTAAATGATTTCAATCAAATGTCAGCTGAAGCCAGGCAAGTTCAGAAGCCCAAAGCAAGGAAGTGCCAAAGTAGATGGACGCCAGTAACTTTTTCTGCCAGCACAGGTTGGCCCTCGATTTTTACTCAGCATCTTCATCCCAGTTATGTAATATCCTAAAGTTACCTTTCTAAGGGTGAATGAACTGACGAGGGAGGAAAGCTTTGCCCTGAAGCACCAGGAGCAGTTGTTCCTTCTAATCAGAAAAATGGCAGAAAGTCACTGAACCTCCTTCCCTGTGTCAAGCACAGCTCAGATCAGCCCGTGGCCCAAAGTGGTTTTCTGATTTCTTTTAATTGCAAGTTATTTCTGACCATAAATAGGTATGGGCACAGTTTTATCCTCATGCAGCAACTGCAGTTTAATCAGTGACATCAAATATTATTTCTGCTAATGACATGCAACACCAGGAATCTGAACCAAGTCACATTTAATAATTGGTAAATGAACTTTGCTTTCTCTGTTCCTGCCTTCGGCTGATGAGGCTGCAGCTCGGTGCAAACCAATGTCTGGAAATGGTTATCAAACCCTAAAGGTCAGAACCTCCTTCGGAGTGTTCCTTAAAGGTGGAAACGCAGAATGAAACAAAATTAACTCTAAACAAAACAGATCTCTGGCGAGTGAAGTGATTTCGTGAGCACGGAGCGGGGCTGTGGCTGCTGCAGCAGGAGGAGGAGGAGGAGGAGGAGGAGGAGGAGGAGCTGTCCTTGGGCCGTTACCTACAGCTGATGAGCTCCAAGAAGAGCGAAACCTGCTAAGCAAGGTCCTGTAGTATTGGCCTAAGCCCCGGGAGCACCTGGAGGGAGCCAGGCAGGGCAGGGCCCTCCGTGGGTCACAGCGGGTGCAAAACATCACACCCCAGCCCGAGCTGGGGCTGGGACAGAGCTCTGACAGGGACAGCCCTGGCACACCAGAGTGGGAGAGCAAAAAGGTGTCAAACAAGGGAAATAACAGGAACGTGTGAGTCTATTAAAGATTTTATTTTAGATGGTGGCTGAGTGTAGAATTCTCCACGTTAATTGGTGTGGAATTTATAAATTAGCTGTTGTATTGACTCTTGTCAGAGGGTGCTCCTGAGGCCGTGCAAGTGTTGTATCTGTTGAAAAGGGGACAAGGTGAAAGGAGGAAGGGAGATGATAAAATTCTGGAAGTTTACATCAAACATACTCAGCTGCAGTTTTCTAAGGGATTGCATAGTTTTCTGATTTTAGTTGAACGTTGCTTTTCAATAAGGATTTCCAAATAACTGGGCTTCCTATCCCTGGCAGTGCCCAAGGCCAGGCTGGACACTGGGGCTGGGAGCACCCTGGGACAGTGGGAGGTGTCCCTGCCATGGCAGGGGTGGCACTGGGTGGGCTCTGAGGTCCCTCTAACCCAAACCATTCTGGGATTCTATATTTGAGTGGTTTTCCCTCCATGTGCCCATGGAATGTCAGCAGCCACCTCAGGAATTCTTGGCTGCCACATCATTCCAGCCCATGTTGTGTTTCCTGGCACTTTGCTCACAGATTGTGCTACAGGTTTTTAAAAAGCCAGGCACAATGAGCAAACAAACAAAACCCACCCAAAAAAATCCCCACCAAAACCCAAACCCGGCCTCCCCACCCCCTTCAAAGAGCCCAACCCAACAAACCAAACCAGCTCAGGCCACGCTGCTGTTTCCCTCCCCTGTTTTGGGAACTGAGCACTGTAATTTGCATCCCAAACATAGTTGCACTTCTTGTGGGTTTGGTTCATTCCTGTTTGGAGCTTGAGAAAGACTTTGCATCTTCCTTCTCCCCAGCCTCATCACTGAGGGATCCTTCTGTGTCTGATGGTTCAGGGATTAAAAACAGGTTTGTCAATTACTCTGCTAGAACCTGATGTCCACCACTTTTCCAAATGTCTGGCAGTGATGTGGGAGTTGGGCTCTGCTCCCAAGGGACAGGACAAGGGGAAACAGCCTCAGGCTGGGCCAGGGCAGGCTCAGGTTGGACAGCAGCAGGAATTTCTGCCTGGAAAGGGTGGTCAGGCCTTGGCAGGGGCTGCCCAGGGAGGGTTGGAGTGCCCATCCCTGCAGGTGTCCCAGGAAGGGCTGGAGGTGGCACTGAGTGCCCTGGGCTGGAGACAAGGTGGGGATGGGGCACAGCTGGGACTGGATGGGCTGGGAGGGCTTTTCCAGCCTCAGGGATTCTGGGATCAGGGAGAGAGCAGACCCCTCATCCAGGACTCGTTTCAAGGTGACTTGAAAGAGCTCAGTCACTCCTTTTCCTTGCAGAGGGCACAGAGGGTGACACTTGACTCCTCTGAAGCGGTGACTGTGTCTGTCCTGGTCACTCTGACCTCTTTATCCACAGGAATATCCAGGAATTCTGTGTGGCAGCGTTGGGTGCTGTGCCCAGGCACTGGGAAGGACCTCTGGAACTCTCAGCCTGGCACGTGCCGGTGCCTCTCTGTGCCAGGCTGCCCAGAGCAGCTGTGGCTGCCCCTGGATCCCTGGCAGTGCCCAAGGCCAGGCTGGACGGGGCTGGGAGCACCCTGGGACAGTGGGAGGTGTCCCTGCCCATGGCATGGGGTGGGAATGGGATGAGCTTTAAGGTCCCTTCCCACCCAACCCAGTCTGGGATTCCATGAATGAGGAATCTGTAGGGAAAGAGGTGGAAGTCATGGCACTGCTGGGTGCTTTGTGGAAAATGAGATGGAATTGAAAGCTCGCGTGCCCAAAACCCCCAACTTTTGCAAGTCATAAAAAACGCCGCCGAGGCTTCTTCCTGTAAAAAAAAAAGATATAATAAAGGCACAGCAGTGCGCTGGCTCTGAGTCTGTGGTTTTCCAAGTAGGGAAAACCACGGAAATACGATGTATTTTCAGGCCAGGGTTTGTGGAGGAATGTTGGCTTTGAACAAAACCTGTTAAAATTCATTTAACTTTGAACCGCGACACCTGAGGTCAAGTGGCATTTGTCAGGGAAGTAAAGAACTTAGACCTAATTAGGTTGGAAGTAAAAACAGTTTGGTGACAGAGGCCTCCCTTTCCTGGGAAAACAGATCAGAGGAGTGACAGCACCAGGGAGGAGCTTGTACCCCAAGGTAAGGGGGCACAGGGACAACTCAGCAGCTCTCAGGGCTTATTTCACTATATAGTCCTAAAAGATGCCAAATTTCAGTCCACTGCAGCAAAAAAACCCCAGGTTAATTCAGCACCAGTGTAAAATTTGATTTATAATTCAGTTAATTACTACATTATTCTTTGGTCACCAAATTCACCAACTTATGGTTGAAAAACTTGCGGTTTTTTTGCTGCAGTGGACTGAAATTTGGCATCTTTTAGGACTATATAGTGAAATAAGCCCTGAGAGCTGCTGAGTTGTCCCTGTGCCCCCTTACCTTGGGGTACCAGCTCCTCCCTGGTGCTGTCACTCCTCTGATCTGTTTTCCCAGGAAAGGGAGGCCTCTGTCACCAAACTGTTTTTACTTCCAACCTAATTAGTTCTAAGTTCTTTACTTCCCTGACAAATCCCATTTGACCTCAGGTGCTGGGGTTCAAAGTTAAATGAATTTTAACAGGTTTTGTTCAAAGCCAACATTCCTCCACAAACCCTGGGAGGTCTTTTCCAGCCTGAAGGGTTCTGTGATCCTGAGGGGAAGAGAGGTCATTAACCCCTGTCAGCCAGGGGGAGGACTGGGATGAGCTTGTTCCTGCTGAACCCCAAAGCCTCTAACAGGCAGCATCTGCCCCTTTTTGGCTCAGCTGCTCCTGGAGAGGCCTGACTTGCGCTGTGTTTTGCAAACAAAATCCCTTGGAACACAAAGGAATTATTTATGGGATATTTCTTCATATATTAATGCAGCTCTGAGCTTTTCAAACTAAAGCAGCGAAAGGGTTCAGAATGAATGTTTCCTGTGCTGTGCCCCACCTGGGAAGGTGTTCAGCAGGCTGAGGTGTTGTGGGACGGGACGATGATGAGAGGTGTCTGTCTGCGTGCTGGGCTTCCCAGCCACCAAACAGAACCAGGCTGTTTCCACCGAGGGACGGAATCCTGCTGTTCCTGCAGGTTGCTCTCGTAGCAGGAATTGTAACACAAACAGTGTTTGCCCTTTCTGTCTCCAGAATGATTGAGGAGAGTGGGAAGAGGAGGAGGACCATGGCAGAGAAGAGGCAGCTGTTCATGGAAATGAGTAAGTAGGAAATCTGAAGGCATTAATGTCGTTTGTTCTTCACGGAGAGCTCCGCTGTGGCAGCTGCACCGGGTCATTCCCGTCCTGTCCCACAAGCCCCGTGCAGGGAAAAGCATCCGGGCTGCTCCCGGGGGCTGCTCAGGAGGAGAATGCCCACGGTGAGCCACAGCTGCCTGGGAGGGTCGTTCATCCCTAGGTTTTGGGAAGCTCCCTTCTCAGGGAACGTTCACATCTCTCATCTGTGGCAATACCTAAAGTTTGTGGACAACTATTAAAACAAGTAATGACAACAGACAGAGCACCTTTGGCCTTAAAGAAAGATAAAAAATGGCCCTGCAGTGCTGGTGTTACTCGAGAAATGCTTTGGGGGTTGATGTGTGCAGTATCATCCTCTGGAAAAGAAGAGTTAAGGATTTGTGTTTGTGTGGCATCACCTTATCCTGCTGTCCTGTAAGGACTCGGGGCTGAAGGGAGTTCCTGGACTAGGCCAGCATGTCCTTAATTCCAGTTACAGGCTATGGGAGCTCTGACTTAAAGCTACATATTTATACTGGTTTGTTTCCAGAGTAGCATTATTATGGAATCATGGAGTGGTCTGGGTGGGAAAGGACCTTAAAGCCCATCCAGTGCCACCCCTGCCAGGGCGGGGACACCTCCCACTGTCCCAGGGTGCTCCAAGCCCCAGTGTCCAGCCTGGCCTTGGGCACTGCCAGGGATCCAGGGGCAGCCACAGCTGCTCTGGGCACCCTGTGCCAGGGCCTGCCCACCCTCCCAGGGAACAATTCCTTCCCCAAATCCCATCTATCCCTGCCCTCTGGCACTGGGAAGCCATTCCCTGTGTCCTGTCCCTCCATCCCTTGTCAATAGTCTCTGTGCATCTTTCCTGTCAGCTCCTTCAGGCACTGGAAGGCTGCAGTGAGGTCTCCCCAGAGCCTTCTCCAGGCTGAGCAATCCCAACTCTCGCAGCCTTTCCTCCCAGGAGAGCTGCTCCAGCCCTCTGATCCCCTGGAGCCTCCCCTGGCCTCTCTCCAGCAGCTCCATGTCCTGCTCCTGTCGGCCCCGGGGCTGGGGCAGCTCTGCAGGTGGGGGCTCACCTGAGCACAGGGGCAGAGTCCCCCCGTGTGGGGGATGTGTGTGAGGAGACACTCGTGCCTTTTTCCAAGTCCTCCTCTCAAGAACCTCGGGTGGGCTGGGCGCTGCAGAGGGAGGCAAACCCCCAAAGCTTTGGTTTGTTGCAGGAGCCCAGAACTTTGACGTGATCCGGCTCTCCACGTACAGAACCGCCTGCAAGCTGCGCTTCGTGCAGAAGAGATGCAACCGTGAGTGTGCCCAGCTCTGTCCCCGACCCTGCTCGTGCGTGGCTGCTGCAAACACTGCACCCAGCCTGGCTGGGGCGTGCTGAGAGGGGCACTGGTCAGCCACTGCCAGCTGCTATTTAAACAGAGATTTAATATATCATTAAATATGTAATTAAAAAGGGGCAATGATCCTTGCCCGATACTCTGTGATATCCTCAAATTTACTCTTTAGTGTTCAGAAATGTGAAGTCCGGGGGCAGCTGTGGTGTGTGGTTGCCCTCAGTGCTGGGTGCAGGTGGTCTCCAGCTGTGTGAGGGCTGTTTGCTCACGGGGAGCCCCGGAGCAGCCGCAGTGAGCACAGGGACAGTCCCTGCCCGGGGCCACGCGTGGCACGAGTGACCACGGAGAGCTCTGCCAGCTCAAACCTCGCTGGGCAGGCAAGTTCTCTCCTTCCCTGCCGTGGGCTCTGACCTTGGGCAGCTCCCGAGGCACAGCTGGCTCCCAGGTGAGCAGGAGCACTTTGTGCTCTGCCCGTGCTGAGCTGGACACAGCAAAGAGCCCCGCAGGAGAACGTGCGGGAGGAGATCCCTGATCCCGGGGCACAGGAACTGCTGGGTGGGCTGAGGAGGAGGAGGAGCAGACCAGCAGAAGGGCTGAGGAGGAGGAGGAGGAGGCTGGCAGAAGGGCTGAGGAGGAGAAGCAGGCCAGCAGAAGGGCTGAGGAGGAGGAGGAGGAGAAGCAGGCCAGCAGAAGGGCTGGGGAGGAGCAGGAGGAGCAGGAGCAGGCCAGCAGAAGGGCTGGGGAGTCCCAGGAGGACGCGTGTCCCTGCTGTGTCACTGGGCTGTGGTGGCCGTACCCCGGGTCCCTGTGCTGCTGGGTGGCTCAGTCCTGGGAACAGCTCCTGGCTGTAGTTCCAGGTTTAGGATTAGAACTCAGCCTTACAGCAGAGAGCGTAAGGGAACGCTGGNGAGCAGGCCAGCAGAAGGGCGGGGGAGGAGGAGGCTGGGGGAAGGGCTGAGGAGGAGAAGCAGGCCAGCAGAAGGGCTGAGGAGGAGGAGGAGGAGAAGCAGGCCAGCAGAAGGGCTGGGGAGGAGCAGGAGGAGCAGGAGCAGGCCAGCAGAAGGGCTGGGGAGTCCCAGGAGGACGCGTGTCCCTGCTGTGTCACTGGGCTCTGGTGGCCGTACCCCGGGTCCCTGTGCTGCTGGGTGGCTCAGTCCTGGGAACAGCTCCTGGCTGTAGTTCCAGGTTTAGGATTAGAACTCAGCCTTACAGCAGAGAGCGTAAGGGAACGCTGGCTGCAGAGCCCTGCTCGGGGCCCAGCTCGCCGCTGCTCCTGCGAGCCCTGGGCAGCCTTTGCCACCCCTGCACTGGGGATGGGGCCGGGCAGCTCTGGGCTCTCTCGGGTCACAGGCTGCTCCAGGGGGGTGGGGACAGCCTGGCTTTGGTCCTTGGGGGGGTTTCATGTGAGAAATACAAAACAAGTTTAATGTGGGAAAGGCACAAGCTCACACCGGCTGCAGATCTTTCTGTGGGGAGATCCAGGAGTGAAGCTCACAGTGAAGCCCACCTCCTCTGGGTGCTGGATCGTGTTCAGTTTGCTGGCTGCTGATCCTTAGATGTCTTCTCCACTCTCCTGCAAACCTTAAAGCTTGGAAACATTTCAAAATATTGTTTGATGTGGTTCTGCAGATCGCTTGCTGTGGTTTGGAAAAGGTTTTCTGCATGTTGTTAACACTCCTTAGATACAGCAAGGAAATTTAGGGAAACGTTTTGGAGCCCTGGACCTGTGTTTATAAAACATTATGCTCTGGTTTTGGGAACTGGATCAGCTGGGAGCAGTCAGAGTGTAACTGGAACATCAAGTTCCTCCTTCGGTGTTCTACGAGTCAGCATGAGGGTGTTCAAAGTTACTGTAAAGAGTTTGTGGTGGATTTAGAGTATCATCAGATCCCACAGTGGTTTGGTGGGAAGGGACCTTAAAGCCCATCCCATCCCACCCCTGCCAGGGGCAGGGACACTTTCCTCTGTCCCAGGCTGCTCCCAGCCCCATCCAGCCTGGCCTTGGGCACTGCCAGGGATCCAGGGGCAGCCCCAGCTGCTCTGGGCACCCTGTGCCAGGGCCTGCCCTCCCTCCCAGGGAGGAGTTCTGGCTGATGGCTTTCAGTGCCTCACTCTGCTAAAACACTGCACGCTCGGGGGGACGGCTCTGCTCCTTCAGGAACTGTTTCTGCCAGAGAGCCGGGTGTTGGAGGGTGGAATAAAAGCCACCTGAGGCATCTGGGCACTGCTCTATCCCTGTGCCAGCTGTCAGGATGAGCTCAGAGTCTCTCACTTTGTGCACAGTTGGTGCCGAAGGAGAGCCAGCGCTGTCACGGGCAGTGCCATCACAGCGGGCTTGTGTGCCTCGCAGAACAGAAGTGAGTTCTTTCTCCTTTGTTCTCAGTTCACCTGGTCGATATCTGGAATATGATCGAAGCCTTCCGAGACAACGGCCTTAACACTTTGGATCATAACACAGAGATCAACGTGTCCCGGCTGGAAACCATCATCTCCTCCATCTACTACCAGCTCAACAAACGCCTTCCCTCTACTCACCAGATCAGCGTGGAGCAATCCATCAGCCTTCTGCTCAACTTCATGCTCGCAGCATATGACAGGCCAGTGCTGCCCCCTGTGTCCTCGCCCCGGTGCTCTGTGGGCGGGCTGAGCGTGGCCAGGGGTCCGTGTGCTGGGGCTGGGGGCACGCACACCCCACACAGCCCTGTGCCTGGTAGCACAGAGGGCCTGCAGCCGTGCAGGGGGCCAAACCTGCTGTCTGAAGGGAGCTGGAGCCTCCTGGGGCTGCTGTGAGCCCTGTGCTGAGCCAGGCCTGGGGTGAAACTGTGCTGGGACCTCCTGGGGGCTTGGCAGTGGTTGGAAAGTGAATGTGCTTTGTTGAATCTTGCTCAGAAAGACCCTTTTTGAGCTCAGCCTTGTATGGACAGTTGGTTTGCAGCCCCCTCTAACATGCTGTGACCCCATAAAGCCGATTCTCATCTCCTGGCTGGAAGCAGCTGCGTTTCTTGCTCAGGGAGCTGTGCAGGCATCTCCTTGTGTTCAGTTTGAGGAGTTTCTCTCCCAGCCTCTCTCTGCAGGGTTTGCTCTGCTGATCTTGAGTGGCTGTGCCCCTGTGTGCTCTCTGAGCAGCAGCTGCAGGTCCTTTGCTGTGCTTGGCATTTCCTACTTTCGGTCCTGCCTGTGCCCAGATCAGCTTTTTTTAGGGTGGGATCTGACTTCTGCTTCTGCCCCACGGAGGGGATTTACCCAAGGCAGTCCCCAGGACCGAGTGTGCCAAACGTGGTTCTGTTTGTCATGTCCAGACTTTGATCCTCTCCCAGTGTGACACCTCCTTGGTGCCACCGAGCAGACGCTGCGTGAGGCCCGCAGGAAGTCCAGACTTGAGGGCAGTCCCTGTCTCACTGGGGACAAACAAAACCAGCACGAAGCTCAGAGCAGGTTCTGTGCCAGCAGAACCCGGGGGGGGTTTCTGTTCAGTCCTGGTTTGGTGTTAGTTGAGGCAGGTTGTGAGGCTTGGCGCAGGGTTTAGTTAATCTCAGCTCGCACTAAAAAATGCAGGGTTTAAACCCAGGAATGGTCACATCAGGGGGAGCTGCCTCAGAAGATCGAGGCTTTAGTTAGAGGTAGGTTTTTGTCCCCCACTTTCCCCCCACCCTGCGGGCTCTGCCTTGTCCGGACCCGCAGCAGCAGCTGGATCCCAGCACGGTGCCGCAGCTCCCCTGTGCTCCCCGTGCCCGGCCCCGGGCCTGAGGGAGGAGCTGGGATGTGGGAGCGGCAGAGCAGAGGCAGGGCTGAGGCTCCCTCTCCAGGAGCTCGGCAGCGCGGCAGGCAGGGGTTTGGTAAAAACGCGCATCCGTGCTGGAATTGCATCCCTGGGCTGCCTCTCTGCTGCTGGAATTGCATCCCTGTGCTGCTGGAATTGCATCCCTGTGCTGCTGGGAGGCACAGGGTTCTCACAGAGGGTGCTGCTGGCACCATCAGAGCCTTTAACATTCCACGAGACAGGCACAGTCCCAGAATCCTGGGATGGTTTGGGTGGGAAGGGGCTGTAACAATCTTCCAGTGCCACCCCTGCCATGGCAGGGACACCTCCCACTGCCCCAGGCTGCTCCCAGCCCCAGTGTCCAGCCTGGGTCGGGCACTGCCAGGGATCCAGGGGCAGCCCCGGCTGCTCTGGGCAATGCCCCCAGCTCAGCAAGCTCTGGTGCCTGTGCTGCCTTCCCCTGAGGAGGAATTCGGGGCCTGGCACAGCTGCGCTGGGCTCGGGGAGGGCCAGCAGAGGAGGAGGGGGAGTTGCCCCGGAGCTCACCTGGGCCAGGTGAGGAGCTGGCTGTGTTGGGGTCGGGGTCAGTGGCAGATCCACACGAGCATCCCTGCTGCAGAGCCCAGCAGGGAGGATGTCGAGGATGAGGAAGGAGCCTCACAGGCCTGGCCTGATTTAAGCCAGTCCCCAGTTCTGCTTCCAGTCCTGGTTGTTACAGGAGGTTCAAGGTTTCCTCCTTTTTTCCGTCTGGTGGGAATTCAGGTGGAATGTCACTGGCACAAAGGGCTGGGCAAGTACCTCAGAAAGTGCTCCTCTGGCAGACTGCAGGGAGGAGTTTGGGGTTTGGGTGATTTATAAACACAGCATCAGTGGGGGCGGGCCCAGTGCCTGGGGGCACCAGGAGAGGCCTTTCCAAGGACAGGTTGTGTCCTGGAGGGGACACTGATGGCTGTGGGCACTGGTTTTGCTGGGAGCTAATTCAAAGCTGAACCTTCCTGTGATATCCAATGAATGTCTATTAAAGAGTAAAAGGGGAGGGGGCTGAGACTGTGGCTTAGGGAGGTTGGAATTCCCAAGTGAGGTTTGCCCTGGGCTGATCCTCCAGCATAGGCAGCAGGAGAGGGGGGATTCTGCCCCTCTGCCCCCGTGCTCAGGTGAGACCCCACCTGCAGAGCTGCCCCAGCCCTGGGGCCAACAGCAGAAGGACGTGGAGCTGCTGGAGAGAGGCCAGAGGAGGCCATGGTGCTGCTCCAGGGCTGGAGCCCCTCTGCTCTGGGGCCAGGCTGGGAGAGCTGGGGGTGCTCACCTGGAGAGGAGGAGGATCCAGGGAGAGCTCAGAGCCCCTTGCAGGGCCTAAAGGGGCTCCAGGAGAGCTGGAGAGGGACTGGGGACAAGGGCCTGGAGGGACAGGACACAGGGAATGGCTTCCCACTGCCAGAGGGCAGGGCTGGATGGGATATTGGGAAGGAATTGCTCCCTGGGAGGGTGGGCAGGCCCTGGCAGAGGGTGCCCAGAGCAGCTGTGGCTGCCCCTGGATCCCTGGCAGTGTCCAAGGCCAGGCTGGACATTGGGGCTTGGAGCAGCCTGGGACAGTGGGAGGTGTCCCTGCCATGGCAGGGGTGGCACTGGATGGGCTTTAAGGTCCCTTCCCATCCAAACCACTCTGGGTCCTGTCCCTCCAGGCTCTTGTCCAAAGTCCCTCTCTCGGAGAGTCCCTTCAGGGGAGTTCTGCTCTCCCCGACCTCCCCACACTCGCCCTGTGCTTTCCCCATCGTTCTATTTCCAAGCCAGCACGAATGACCTGCCCAGCACATTTAGCTGCAGTTGCTTGCAGTGACAGCAGTCAGTGAAGGTGTTTATTCTGTTGCTCCCACCACTGCTGGGTCCCTCCCCAGGCCCTGGGGGTGTCTGTGCCCTCCGTTCCCTGGGGGAATTGCTCACCTGTGCCTTTCCCCCGCAGCGAGGGCCACGGCAAGCTGACGGTGTTCTCGGTGAAAGCCATGCTGGCCACCATGTGCGGGGGCAAGATCCTGGACAAGCTCAGATGTGAGTACTCCTGGCAATGCGAGCGTTTATGGAATGTTTCCTTCCCTGGGTTTGTTGTGTTGAGTTCTGGAGGCTTGTTGTTGTTGTTGTTGTTGTTGTTGATTCAGTGATCTTTACACTGACCTGGAGCTGCGCTGGGAATCCCAGAATTCCAGAGTCAGCGAGGTGGGAAAGCCCTCCCAGCCCATCCAGTCCCAGCTGTGCCCAATGCCCACCTTGTCCCCAGCCCAGAGCTCTGAGTGCCACTTCCAGGGATGGGGACTCCACGTGTTTTGTTCCATGTTCCAGCTCCTGGTGATCCCGAGCCCGGGACTGAGGAGGCTTCCCAAGCCCATTGCTTTAGTTTAAGCTCTTGGGCACTTCTTTAAATGGAAAACTCGAGGGCTGATTTTCCAAGAGGAGTGTCACCGTTGTCACCATTTCCCTGCTTTGAGGATGTTGGAGGCTCCTCTGAATCTTCTGCTTCCCCTGAGGCTCTCTGCACCTTCTCACTCTGTAATTCCAGCTTCTGAGGCAGAATCTTGGAGTGGTTTGGGTGGGAAGGGGCCTCAGAGCCCATCCAGTGCCACCCCTGCCATGGGCAGGGACACCTTCCCCTGTCCCAGGGCGCTCCAAGCCCCAGTGTCCCTTCCCCTGAGCCCTGCTGACTCCTGGGCTCAGTTCCTTCCCCTCTGAGCAGGTTCCCACCTGTCCCCAGCAGCTCTGGGGTGGTGGAGCTGACCCACGATCCGAACTCCAGATCCTGCTGGACGGGGACATGGAGCAGGATTCCTCAGCCTGGAGAGAACACCGGTGGTGAAAGAGTGTTCTGGAAAATCCTGAGCAACGCAGGGAATAGCAAACAGCTGCTCCTTCCCCTTCCAGCTGCTCCCTCCCCCTGCCAGGACAGGAACCTGGGGGCAGCGACTGGAGTGAGCAGTGACAGATGGAGAAGCAGAGACCGATTCTGCCTTAACTTTCCCAGAGGATGTGCTGGGTATCAAACACCCACAGCCCTCGGCTGCTCCTGCAGCCCCTTCCACTGCTGGCAGATCCATCAAAGGCTGCGGAGTGCCCAGGGATCTCAGGGAGGAGGGACATGCCGGGAATGTGCCTGCCCGAGCCATCTGCTCTTGGAAGGAGCAGGCTTCTGACCTCGCTGCCTCAGCTGCTCCCCGATTGTGGATTTCTTCTGAGCGTTATGACTGCGCTGCTTTGGTTTTCCCCTTTCTTTCCCACTGGTCTCCCTGATGACTGACCCACTTCACCCCCAAAATCTCCTTGTCCGGAAGGATCCCACCCCAGCTGCCCTTCCCTGAGCAGGCTGGAGCACGAGGCTCCCTGGAAACTGTGGGAGTTGTGTTTTTAATGTTTCCTCATCCCACGATCCGTGTGAACGACGGGGGCTCGGTCTCTGCCCCGGCTGGGACAGGGCGGTGTCCCGGGAGCGTCCCTGTGTCCCATGGCACGGATGGACTGGCAGAGCTTCAGTGGGGCCCTTCCCTGGCTCTGGAAGAGCTGATTTCCTGGGATGTGCTCCCCTCACAGAGCAGCTCCTTGTGCTGCTGTGCAAGGCAGGGTCACAGAATCCCAGGATCTTTGAGGCTGGAAAAGCCCTCCCAGCCCATCCAGTCCCAGCTGTGCCCAATCCCCACCTTGTCCCCAGCCCAGGGCACTCAGTGCCACCTCCAGCCCTTCCTGGGACACCTCCAGGGATGGGCACTCCAAACCTCCAAGGCCTGAGCACCCTTTCCAGGCAGAAATTCCTGCTGATGTCTGAGGTGACCCTGCCCTGGCACAGCCTGAGGCCGTTCCCTCTCATCCTGTAGCCATTGCCCTCTGAAATTACAATTACCCATTTTACCATTTCCAGTTTCACTGCTAATTCCCCGTGTGGAAGTTTCCCCCTTTGACTTTTTCAACTGCAACACAAACACTGATGGGGTTTGGAAGGGTTTTTAATTTACCCTTGGCACAGCCTGGTCTGTTCTCTCTCATTGGCAGTTGATTTCCGTACCTTTAATTTCTCTCTCTTTAGGCTCGCTGGGCTCCTGCTGCCTGCTCAGCTCGGGTGAACGTCCTGAGCACGCCCAGGAGCTTTCAGTCCATCCTGAATCTGACTGTGTCGTGTCCTACCCATCCCACCCTGCCAGGTTCCTTAGAGACCTCCAGCTCTTGTGCCGGGGCCACTTCTGGAGGGATTCTGCTCCAGATTCTGGAATTTTGGCTCTCTAATTTTAGTTGTTTCCATTATTTCCATGTTGTGTGCATTCTCATCCTGACTTTTTTCCCACATCCAGTTTCCAGGTTAAATCTAATTTTTCTGGCTGGCTTATTTTTCTAAAATACAGAAATACACCGTTTTCCCCCCATTTTTTCTTTCCCCTCATTTCTCCTAATACATTTTATTTTATAACATTGATCAAGAGACTTTCAGTTCAAGCTGCTCTGTTTAGTCAGTGATACAAATTCTAGGTAGCTTTATCCCTCTTAACTTAGGCATTGTAGGCTTCTTCCTGAGCTCATTCTTTCAGGAGATTGGGATCATTTCTCCAGTTACTAGAAATGGGCCCTTCTGAAAGTGTCATTTTTTTATGAAGCTGGTTTTGATCACTGAAATGAAGGTTATTTTCTGCCAGCATGAGCTTTTTGATGCTTAATTACTGCTGGTGCCTGAAAAACAGCAGAGAGGGTTCAGTGCCACTGAGGAGATCTGGGATCTGTCACATCCTGGGAAATTCTAGGTCTTGTTAACGTTGCTGAAATCTTCCTTCAGAGAGGGCCCTGGCTCTGGGAGCGCCTCAGAGGCCCAGCTGGCTGTTTGAGAGATCTGTGTCCCCAGGAGATTTTGGATCCCAGGACAGTTCTGTTTCCTGGGACGTCGTTCTCTTGTCATGCCCTCTGCATCCCTGCTCCTGGGATTTGCCTTTTCTGGGACACGGGAGCTGTGGGTTGGTGGCTGGAGCAGGGAATGGGGGAGCTGAGCTCTGGGGAGCGGATCAGGGACTCCCGAGGCTCAGGAGGCTTTGTCCATCCAGAGAGAGGAGCTTGGACAGGGAGTGGAGCAGCTGCACCGTGCCCTCCTCTCCTTCCATCCTTCCAAACACAGGGAACGTCTGCTCAGCCCCTTTTGCTTTCAGGAGCACGTTTGTCCCCCCAGAGCTGCTTAAAAAGTGTAACTCTGCTCATCACAAAAGCTCTCAGAATCCCACAATGGGCTGGAAGGGAAGGGACCTCAAAGCCCATCCCATTCCACTCCTACCGTGGACAGGGACACCTCCCACTGTCCCAGGTGGCTCCAAGCCCTGTCCAGCCTGGCCTTGGGCACTGCCAGGGATCCAGGGGCAGCCCCAGCTGCTCTGGGCACCCTGTGCCAGCGCCTGCCCACCCTCCCAGGGAACAATTCCTTCCCAATCTCTCAGATCTAAGATGGCATCTGATTCCCCTTCCCACTTGCCCACCTGTGCAGTACCTGGGGTGCCCTCAGCTTCCAACAGCTCCTGGCGAAGCTGGGAAGGGGCTGGAGCCCCAGGAGCGGCTGAGGGAGCTGGGAAAGGGGCTCAGCCTGGAGCAAAGGAGGCTCAGGGGGGCCCTTGTGGCTCTGCACAAGTCCCTGACAGGAGGGGGCAGCCGGGGGGGTCGGGCTCTGCTCGCAGGGAACAGGGACAGGGCAAGGGGAAACGGCCTCAGGCTGGGCCAGGGCAGGCTCAGGTTGGACATCAGCAGGAATTTCTGCCCGGAAAGGGCGCTCAGGCCTTGGAACTGCCCAGGGAGGTTTGGAGTGCCCATCCCTGGAGGTGTCCCAGGAAGGGCTGGAGGTGGCACTGAGTGCTCTGGGCTGGGGACAAGGTGGGGATGGGGCACAGCTGGGACTCGATGGTGCTGGGAGGGCTTTTCCAGCCCCAGGGACCCTGGGATGTTGTGCTCCTGCCATCCCCCTGCCCCTCCATCCCCACATTTCCCTGGGGTTCTGCCAGCTTTGGTTCTGTCACTGTTACAGCTGCTTTTCATTCTTGGAGCCTCCCCTGAGGGGTTTCTGCAGTTTCAGGTTCAAGATGTGTTCCCGTGGAATTTTCCTGCTTCTGCTCCCTCCCGCAGTTCATGCACTGGCAGGAGCTTTCCTGCAGACTGGGGGAGATGGGATGGAGGCAACAGGGACACTTGGGGGGCATGGGAGCACTTGCACTGATAAGCCCAATCTCGATGGCAGAGATCAGAAATCAGAGCTCATCAGACCAAAGCACCAGGAACACCTCGGGGTGCAGAGGGACGGGCGCCTTCCCGTAGTGAACCTGTATTTACTGGGGGGTTTTATTGTATTTTCTTACAGATATTTTCTCTCAGATCTCAGATTCCAACGGGCTGATGGTTTTCACCAAGTTGGATCAGTTCCTGCGGGAGGTGCTGAAGCTGCCCACGGCCGTGTTCGAGGGCCCTTCCTTCGGCTACACGGAGCACTCGGTGCGCACCTGCTTCCCCCAGCAGGTCAGGCTGCGGCTGTGGGGTCCTGGGGCTGGGCTGGGGCTCCCTGAGGGCCCCTGTGCTACCCGAGCAGTTGGAAACAGTCCAAAATAAGCAGTTAAAGGATTTTCCGTCTTCCCTCCTGGAAGGGCCACCCCTGGTCCCCATCAGAGCAGCAGGAATGACCCATTTCTTTTCCAAAACATAAAACATGCCATTTTTTACTGTTTTCTCTTGATTTTTCAAAGCTTTTTCACTGGGTTAAGACAGTTAGTTTCAACAAGTCGCTTCCTGGGTCTGTTCAAAATAAACACCTTGTGTACACAAGTTTATTTTAAAATCCATTGCAGTTGTATTTTAATTGTTCCAATGATTTGTTTCTCATTTGAGGTAATGTAAAAAATATAAATAATCCTTAAACCAGCTGTAAACATGAACTTGATTGATCTTAGGCCTAAAATTAAATGTTTAGACTCTGGGCGTGATGATGCTCCAGAAGAAACATTTCTGCAGTATTTGATGTAAAATTTATAGTGACTAAATATAAGTTAATTAGCAATTAGCATATTTGGAATGTGACACAGTAGGAAACAGCCTTTGATTTCAGAATCAATGAGGCTCCAAATTTACATTTGATACTGGGAGGGAATTGTTCCCTGGGAGGGTGGGCAGGCCCTGGCACAGGGTGCCCAGAGCAGCTGTGGCTGCCCCTGGATCCCTGGCAGTGCCCAAGGCCAGGCTGGATGGGGCTGGGAGCACCCTGGGACAGTGGGAGGTGTCCCTGCCACGGCAGGGGTGGCACTGGATGGGCTTTGAGGTCCCTTCCCACCCGAACCATTCCCTGATTCCGTGACTGTGACAGCACAGGGAATGTCCCTGGTAGGCACAGGTTGTGTCCCGGGGAGGTCTGGGGCTGCAGTATCCCCTGCTGTGTGCAATGTGTGCTTTCCTCTGCAGCCCCGTTCTCTCTGTGCTCTCCCTGCAGAAGAAGGTCATGCTGAACATGTTCCTGGACACGCTGATGGCCGACCCTCCTCCCCAGTGCCTTGTGTGGCTGCCCCTCATGCACAGGCTCGCCCATGTCGAGAACGGTAACTGCAATGTTTTCCTGCTGGGAACGGAGCGGGGCTTTGCTCACATGTGGGAGTGCTCTGGCCTTGCTCAGCACCTCGTGCCTTCATCAGGCCTGGCCCAGAGCATTCCAGCCCTCCCTGGGGGTAGAGTGTCCTGGGAATCCGGGCTGGAGCTGGCTGTGTGTGAGAGCAGCTGCAGGGCAAAACCGATGGAGTTTAGGCTTTCAGCGTTTAGTGGAAGGAAAAGGACATTCTCTGAATGTTCCTGAGTCTAAGGGGCAGCTGAGGGAGCTGGGGAAGGGGCTCAGCCTGGAGCAAAGGAGGCTCAGGGGGGCCCTTGTGGCTCTGCACAAGTCCCTGACAGGAGGGGGNGCTGGGAGGGCTTTTCCAGCCCCAGGGACCCTGGGATGTTGTGCTCCTGCCATCCCCCTGCCCCTCCATCCCCACATTTCCCTGGGGTTCTGCCAGCTTTGGTTCTGTCACTGTTACAGCTGCTTTTCATTCTTGGAGCCTCCCCTGAGGGGTTTCTGCAGTTTCAGGTTCAAGATGTGTTCCCGTGGAATTTTCCTGCTTCTGCTCCCTCCCGCAGTTCATGCACTGGCAGGAGCTTTCCTGCAGACTGGGGGAGATGGGATGGAGGCAACAGGGACACTTGGGGCACATGGGAACACTTGCACTGATAAGCCTGATCTCGATCGCAGAGATCAGAAACCAGAACTCACCAGACCAAAGCGCCAGGAACACCTCGGGGTGCAGAGGGACGGGCGCCTTCCCGTAGTGAACCTGTATTTACTGGGGGGTTTTATTGTATTTTCTTACAGATATTTTCTCTCAGATCTCAGATTCCAACGGGCTGATGGTTTTCACCAAGTTGGATCAGTTCCTGCGGGAGGTGCTGAAGCTGCCCACGGCCGTGTTCGAGGGCCCTTCCTTCGGCTACACGGAGCACTCGGTGCGCACCTGCTTCCCCCAGCAGGTCAGGCTGCGGCTGTGGGGTCCTGGGGCTGGGCTGGGGCTCCCTGAGGGCCCCTGTGCTACCCGAGCAGTTGGAAACAGTCCAAAATAAGCAGTTAAAGGATTTTCCGTCTTCCCTCCTGGAAGGGCCACCCCTGGTCCCCATCAGAGCAGCAGGAATGACCCATTTCTTTTCCAAAACATAAAACATGCCATTTTTTACTGTTTTCTCTTGATTTTTCAAAGCTTTTTCACTGGGTTAAGACAGTTAGTTTCAACAAGTCGCTTCCTGGGTCTGTTCAAAATAAACACCTTGTGTACACAAGTTTATTTTAAAATCCATTGCAGTTGTATTTTAATTGTTCCAATGATTTGTTTCTCATTTGAGGTAATGTAAAAAATATAAATAATCCTTAAACCAGCTGTAAACATGAACTTGATTGATCTTAGGCCTAAAATTAAATGTTTAGACTCTGGGCGTGATGATGCTCCAGAAGAAACATTTCTGCAGTATTTGATGTAAAATTTATAGTGACTAAATATAAGTTAATTAGCAATTAGCATATTTGGAATGTGACACAGTAGGAAACAGCCTTTGATTTCAGAATCAATGAGGCTCCAAATTTACATTTGATACTGGGAGGGAATTGTTCCCTGGGAGGGTGGGCAGGCCCTGGCACAGGGTGCCCAGAGCAGCTGTGGCTGCCCCTGGATCCCTGGCAGTGCCCAAGGCCAGGCTGGATGGGGCTGGGAGCACCCTGGGACAGTGGGAGGTGTCCCTGCCACGGCAGGGGTGGCACTGGATGGGCTTTGAGGTCCCTTCCCACCCGAACCATTCCCTGATTCCGTGACTGTGACAGCACAGGGAATGTCCCTGGTAGGCACAGGTTGTGTCCCGGGGAGGTCTGGGGCTGCAGTATCCCCTGCTGTGTGCAATGTGTGCTTTCCTCTGCAGCCCCGTTCTCTCTGTGCTCTCCCTGCAGAAGAAGGTCATGCTGAACATGTTCCTGGACACGCTGATGGCCGACCCTCCTCCCCAGTGCCTTGTGTGGCTGCCCCTCATGCACAGGCTCGCCCATGTCGAGAACGGTAACTGCAATGTTTTCCTGCTGGGAACGGAGCGGGGCTTTGCTCACATGTGGGAGTGCTCTGGCCTTGCTCAGCACCTCGTGCCTTCATCAGGCCTGGCCCAGAGCATTCCAGCCCTCCCTGGGGGTAGAGTGTCCTGGGAATCCGGGCTGGAGCTGGCTGTGTGTGAGAGCAGCTGCAGGGCAAAACCAATGGAGTTTAGGCTTTTTCAGCGTTTAGTGGAAGGAAAAGGACATTCTCTGAATGTTCCTGAGTCTAAGGGGCAGCTGAGGGAGCTGGGGAAGGGGCTCAGCCTGGAGCAAAGGAGGCTCAGGGGGGCCCTTGTGGCTCTGCACAAGTCCCTGACAGGAGGGGGCAGCCGGGGGGGTCGGGCTCTGCTCCCAGGGAACAGGGACAGGACAAGGGGAAACGGCCTCAGGCTGGGCCAGGGCAGGCTCAGGTTGGACATCAGCAGGAATTTCTGCCTGGAAAGGGTGGTCAGGCCTTGGCAGGGGCTGCCCAGGGAGGTTTGGAGCCCCCATCCCTGGAGGTGTCCCAGGAAGGGCTGGAGGTGGCACTGAGTGCCCTGGGCTGGGGACAAGGTGGGGATGGGGCACAGGCTGGCCTCAGTGGGCAGGGAGGGCTTTTCCAGCCCCAGTGATCCTGGGATTTTTAAATTAATTTTGATGGGGGCAATTTCCTGGTGTCAGATCTTGCAGGAAATCATGCCCAGAAGGTGAGGAGGTTGATCTGGTTAAAACATCAGGTGAACTCCAGGGAAAAGAGGATTGTGTAGGTTTGATCCTGGTGTTCCCTGGCAGCAGCCAGGAGCAGAAGGGGACCAGCTTGGCTGCTCCCCTTCACTGGGGTGCTTCCCATCCAAAGCTGAGCTTTGGCTCTTGCAGAAAAATGAAAACAAACAAACAAAAACCCCACAAACCCCGCCCCCAAACAAAAACCTGAATAAACAAACCCCACAAAACCCTAAACAAAGAAACAAACTCCACAAAACCCAAGAAAATGACAACAGAAAATAAAAACCACAAGCAAAAAAAACAACCAAAAAACCCAAAACAAGAAAAAACAAAAACCCTGCAGCCAGCCCAAACAGCTCCCACCTCTTTTGTTTCCACCTTGCTGGTCCCTGATCTAATAATCCCTGATCCTGGCTGTTCCAGTCTTCTCCTTATCCATCATTTTGAGGCCGTGCCTCGTGCAGGACAGTGAGTGCTGTCCCTGTTCTGTTGTGCCTCGTGGTTCCTGTTATCGGAGCGTTGTTATTGCTTTTCCCCATCAGGATGTCAGGGTCTGGGTTCTGTGCTGCTTCTGTTCCCTTTTATCAGCAGGAATCTCTGCTGCCTGGGAGGAGAAGGGGCAGTTCTGAAAAGGGGGGAGGACTTTTCATGAAGCTGGGCTGGGAGAGCTGGGGGTGCTCACCTGGAGAAGAAAAGGATCCAGGGAGAGCTCAGATACCCTTGCAGGGCCTGAAGGGGCTCCAGGAGAGCTGGAGAGGGACTGGGGACAAGGGATGGAGGGACAGGACACAGGGAATGGCTTCCCACTGCCCCAGGGCAGGGATGGATGGGATATTGGGAAGGAATTGTTCCCTGGGAGGGTGGGCAGGCCCTGGTTCTGTTTCGTGCCTCACATTTCGGGATGCATTTACCATGGGAAGGTCTCATCTCCCTCCCCTCAGGCTCACATTCCTCTTTGGTTTCTTCCAAAGGCCTGAGTGGAGCAGGTCTGGGATTGTCCATCCACGGGTGGAACAGGGAAGAAGCATTTATTGATATTTATTTTAGCCCACCCCTGACGGCGCCTCTGCAGGTCAGACTGAGCTCGGTTCTCCAGATGTCCCAATTCAGAGGGACGTGGGGAATTCCTCACTGGAAGCTGTGGAGGTGCAGGGGAGAGGAGCGAGGGGTGAGAGGGGGTTTGGACCAGGAATTGGCCTTTCTGAAGAGGACTCTGGGGCCCAGGGATGTCCTGAGGCAGAATCCAGCCAGAGCCAGCTGGTGTGATGCAGCTTTGCTGCTTCCCTGTGCTCAGCTTTGCTGGACCTCCCTGGGGAATTCTGAGCGTGCCCAGGGAGGGAGACATCTAAATATTGTCAGAACATGTCAGGTGGAACTGCTGTGTTATCACTAACTTCATCTTAAGGCTAATGGTACCAAAATTCCCTGCTCTGCCCTCAAAATCCCGCCGGGAATAATGAGTGCCGAAGAACCTGGGGGTGCCCTGGAAGCTCCAGTGAAATGGGATGTTCCAGTGTTGCCTTTCCCTGGGCTTAGAATTAAAAGCCAAGCACGCTTAGAGAGAAAGGAAGGGTTTTACCTCGGTATTTATTGAAGGATCCTCAGGTGCACCACACCCAGGCAGGATGCACCCCTGAATGCACACCGAAAATGCTCCCCCCGAAAATGCACACCCCGATGATTGGTGTATACAGTTACAGACCTTGCACATGAGCATATCTATCACAGATTCCCCAGTGAGAGACTCAAGAGAAGCCCTGTCCTGAGGAACCTTCCCCCTGCATGGGTCTGTCTTGGTTTACAGAACGTGTTCTGGAGAGGACCTTGCTGTCTGGGGCTCTCTGACCCCCAACTATGAGCCTCCGAGATGTTTGGTCTCTTGGCTTAACAGAACTTTGGGTCCAAGCCAGTTATCAGACTTAGGGAATGACAAATATCTGGGCTAAAAGCACTAAGGATACATAAAAGCTGCATAAAAGGGTGTATGAAAGGGTATATAAGAGGAGTATATGAAAAAGCAAAAAATCATCATGGCATCACCAGGTTTACCTAAAATTCACTTAAACCTGTTTTTTTCTATGCTTTTCTCCCTGTCTCCAAGTCTTCCACCCCGTGGAGTGCTCGTACTGCCACTGTGAGAGCATGATGGGCTTCCGGTACCGGTGCCAGCAGTGCCACAACTACCAGCTCTGCCAGAACTGCTTCTGGCGCGGCCACGCCAGCGGCCCCCACAGCAACCAGCACCAGATGAAGGAGCATTCGTCCTGGGTGAGGGCATTCGTCCTGGGTGGGGGCANGAGGGCATTTGTCCTGGGTGAGGGCATTTGTCCTGGGTGAGGGCATTCGTCCTGGGTGAGGGCATTCGTCCTGGGTGGGGGCATTTGTCCTGGGCGAGGGCATTTGTCCTGGGCGAGGGCATTTGTCCTGGGTGAGGGCATTCGTCCTGGGCGAGGACACTGCTCCTGGGTAAGGATGTCCCTCCTGGGTAAGGGTGTCCCCCCTGGGTGCGGATGTTCCTCCTGGGCAGCTGGAGCAGCCTCTCCGGGCTGATTCCCTTGGGAATGTTCAGGGTCTGGAGCAGAACTGCTCAGTGGGGCTTTTCCAGTTCTCCCTACACCAAAGGGTGTAAACAGGGGAATTGGACTGGGTTTAAGTATTTATTCCTGACTGGGATAGAGCCGGGCCCAGGGAGAGCTGGGGATGGAGCACACCCAGCTGGGAACGGGCACCAGCGGGCTCAGGGCTGGCTCAGGCCTGCTCAGCACCTCCATGGAGGATCTGGACACGGGGAGCGAGCTCATGGACAGCCCCAGGGGGTGGGATGTGGCTCTGCTGCAGGGCAGGGAGCTCTGCAGAGGGATCAGCACAGGCTGGATGGATCCCTGGGCTGAGGGCCCGCAAGGCCAAGTGCCAGGTCCAGCCCCTGGGTCACCCGGGAATGTTCCAGGCTGGGGCAGAGGGCCCTGGCACAGCTGCCCAGGGAGGTTTGGAGTCCCCATCCCGGGAGGTGTCCCAGGAAGGGCTGGAGGTGGCACTCGGTGCCCTGGGCTGGGGACAAGGTGGGCATCGGGCACAGACTGCAGTCGGTGATCCTGGAGGGCTTTTCCAGCCTCAGGGATTCTGGAATTACACATAATGATGATTTGTGGCAGTGCCCAACCTGCCCAGAAAGACAAACCAGTGCCCATGAGTGCTGTGCTTGGGCAGGACCTTTATCCAGTGGCATCTTTGAAGACAGTATTACTTTAAGGGAAGAATGTAGTGTTGTCATTCTCCTGCCAGGTGTAAATACATGCCTGGAAAACTCTTAATGCAAAAACCTCGCAGAAGTGATCTGAGCAATGCGGTGCAGTTTGATGGCTGGATGATAATCACAGCTCGAGAAATAATAGACAATTTTATGGAGAAAAACCCATTTTACGGCAAAAGATTAAGCCCAACCTTTCAGTTACTCAAAGAGAGGCTCAGATGATGATAGGATTATAATTAATGATTATCTTCATAGGGAAGAGCCATTATAGCATTACTGGTTAATTTAGAAAATTGGGCTGAATACCAGGCAGGAGTTGGGAGGCAGAGGAAAATTCTATTGTCCTTTTTATAACTCGGTGGGTAATAAACTTCTGGAATGTTTAATCCCAGCTAACTGTAGGTTACTATTCCCTTCAATGCATATAAATCCAGGCTGGGACTTTTAATACAAAGACAAGTCTAAATGATAGAAACACGGAATGGTTTGGGTGGGAAGGGACCTCAGAGCCCATCCAGTGCCACCCCTGCCATGGGCAGGGGCACCTCCCACTGTCCCAGGCTGCTCCCAGCCCCGTCCAGCCTGGCCTGGGACATTCCAGGGTAGCTCCAGCTCCACTGCAGTGCTTCCCTCTGAAGCCTCTGGCCTGGGCTGGCGGTGACTCGGGTTAGAGGGGCTGTGCCCCATCCCGGCACCAGGATCTGGGAATTTGTCACCTCACTTTGATCTCCTCTTGGCTTTCGGGGCAGTTGGTTCTGACTGGGCTGTACAGAATAAGTGGATTTTAAGGTAAAATGTGAATGGGAGGAGTGGAAATTACAAGGGACCTGCCAGGGCCTAAAGGAGCTCCAGGAGAGCTGGAGGGGGACTGGGGACAAGGGCCTGGAGGGACAGGACACAGGGAATGGCTTCCCACTGCCCCAGGGCAGGGCTGGATGGGATTTTGGGAAGGAATTGTTCCCTGGGAGGGTGGGCAGGCCCTGGCACAGGGTGCCCAGAGCAGCTGTGGCTGCCCCTGGATCCCTGGCAGTGCCCAAGGCCAGGCTGGACACTGGGGCTGGGAGCACCCTGGGACAGTGGGAGGTGTCCCTGCCTTCGTTATGGGGTTTGTAGGACACGAGGCGCTCTCCTATAAACCCAGCACGGAAGAGGGACCTTTGGGAGAGACATCTCTTACAAATTATTCCCTTTTAATCTTTTTTTTTTTTTTTTTAAACATCCCCAAGTCTTGCAAGTTAATTTTACGAAAATTGAAATTGAGTCTTAATTTAAAAAAAGAAAAAATCATATTTTGTCTGTGGGCTGTGTTGGTGTTCAGTGAGCTCCTGGTGAGGTCACTCAGCAACAGCTGCTGGAGTGAAAGCCCAGGGGCAGCAGGGATGGGCTGCTGCTCTCCTGCACTGCAACAAGAAATGTCCTTTCCTGGCTTTTCAGTGCAGCCAGGACTAATTCAGTCTTGCCCAGTAAATTTTCAAAGTTTTGGAGCCCTACGACCCAGAATAAGCTCAATAATAAATATCTCCATGGTTGTGATTAATATGATCACTATAGTTATTAATGATATTATTGCTTATATAAATATTAATATATTATTACTTACATACATAATTATAGCTCCTTTTTCCTGCAGTTCTGAGGTACCTTTGATAATTTTTTGGTACACATAGCATTGAGATATCTTCTATACATCTATCTATTCAATATGGTGATGAAATATATTAGAATGTGTAACCATAGTGATTCTCTATGGATAAGCTCAGGTAAAGACCTGTTTTTAAGGAGGTTTTGCTGCTTGAACCCGCTGCTTGCTGGGGCCTGTTTGGAGGGATGAAAACCTCGAAACACTTCCCGAATTTTTGCTCGTGGGCTGTTTCGGTTTTGGTTGTATTGAAGAGCCTCAGACGGGGCCACGGGTCATGAACCCACAGCAAAACCAACATGCAGGGGTTCCTGCTGGGAGCCCGGCGGTCAGAGCGGTCTGTCCGGGTCTGTCCCTCTAAATTCCAGCCTCGGATATCCAGGGCATCCCCAGCTTGTCCCTGGGATGGGATTTGGGGGATTTGCCAGCTGGGGGTGGCCCAGGCCCCTCCCCTGCCATGAATAATGGAGTGTTTGGGATTTCTGCCCGGCCTCCCCGCGCCTTGGCACACGCACCAGCAAAGCCCGGGCGCGTTCCGGGGGTCGGTACCGCGGCCATCCCTGGCTCGCCGGGAAGCGTTTCCATGGAATAATGATGCGATGAGGAGCAGACGCTCCCCGCTCCTGCGCTGCTGAGGAGGTTTTGCTGGCAGGGCCCGATCTCCGCCGCCCCTGCCCCGTTCCCGTCCCGCCGGGGCGGCGCTG
>WEIT01003016.1:21481-40875 GCA_013389985.1 Dryoscopus gambensis | reverse complement strand
AGCGTGTCCAGGGCAGGGAACGGAGCTGGGAAGGGGCTGCAGCCCCAGGAGCGGCTGAGGGAGCTGGGAAAGGGGCTCAGCCTGGAGCAAAGGAGGCTCAGGGGGCCCTTGTGGCTCTGCACAAGTCCCTGACAGGAGGGGGCAGCCGGGGGGGTCGGGCTCTGCTCCCAGGGAACAGGGACAGGACAAGGGGAAACGGCCTCAGGCTGGGCCGGGGCAGGCTCAGGTTGGACATCAGCAGGAATTTCTGCCTGGAAAGGGAGGTCAGGCCTTGGCAGGGGCTGCCCAGGGAGGTTTGGAGTGCCCATGCCTGGAGGTGTCCAGGGAAGGGCTGGAGGTGGCACTGAGTGCCCTGGGCTGGGGATAAGGTGGGGATAGGGCACAGGTTGGACTGGATGGGCTGGGAGAGCTTTTCCATCCTCAGTGATCCTGGGATTTTCCTTAAACTTTGGATGCATCCCAAGCTACTACAAACCCTCTAAGTCCATGGGCAGGAAAACGTCCTCGTGCACGAGCTCTCCAAAAGGAGTTCCTGGTTACGCCCTGCCCGTGTTGCCTAAGCCAGGGGTCCCAGAGCTGGGAGATCTCACTGCTTTATTAATTACTAACAGCTTACTCCATTGGTAGTAAGTGGTGCTAATTGTCAGTAATTGCCAGGTACTGATGGTATTTGCTGTAACTCTGGGTGTAACTCCTGTCCTGGGGAGCCCGGGCTCCTATCTGAACTAATGTTAATCTGAATTTTAATTTGAATGTGCCTTGAGAATTGGTCTCAGTTCCACTTTGGAATGTAGTACAGGAGCAGTAATGAATCCCACAGGAGTAGTTAGTTAGACAGGAGTTACACTTTCCTGGGATGTCAGTGAGAGGAGCTAAAGGAGCTGCCAGGTTATGTCTGAGCTCCCATAACCATGGAATCATGAAGGCTGGAAAAGACCATCACCAGGCCTCCCACATCACTGGTGGGAGCTTGGTGGGTGTAACATCATTTTCAGACTTAATTTTGTAAGTCAGTATGGGATTTAAACCCCATTTTATGGTCATGACTTGGGGCAGGTCCCCGTTCCTGTGGGTGTGGGAACACTTGTCACCAGCCTTCCTGCCCACATTCCCAAGGATCCTCGATCACTGATCCTGTGAGGTCATTTAGCACGACTGGGGGATGTTGTGTGAGGAGATAAATTCATTCCTGCCTGTCCCACCACTGTGTCCCACCTTGGCTTTGCCTGTAATGGACAGAAAATTGGGAAGTGCCCGCTCCTGCCCCAGGGCCTCTGCCCTCCCCTCAGAGTGCACCCTGTGTTCAGAGAGTGAGTGTAAAAATCCCTTAATGGGATGGGATTGCCCCTGGGCTTAATTCCTGAGAGAGCCCCCCAGGTAATTGGTTTATTTCCTAATCTTACATAATTTTGTTAAAACTTTCAATTTTCAATACTAGAGCACCTAAAAGCCTCCCAGAACTTGTTCCCCAGTGCGGTGAGTGCACCGATTTCCCAGGAGTGGTGTAACAGAACGGGACATTTTTGGGTGTTCTGCCCCTTCCTGCCCTTGTGTTACTTTTCACACCTCTGTCTGACCACACCCTGCTCTTCCGAAGCCTCACCCGGCTCCTGTCGTTGTTCCCAACCCCAGAAATCCCCGGCGAAGAAGCTGAGCCACGCCATCAGCAAATCCCTGGGCTGTGTGCCCAGCAGGGACCCGCCCCGGCCGCTGTTCCCCGAGCAGCCCGAGAAGCCCCTGGACCTGGCCCACATCGTGTGAGTACCCCCGAACCCCCCTCCTCCTCCTCCTCCTCTTCCTCCTCCTCAGCACGGAGCCGAGGCCTCATGCCTGGCCGGGCTCGGGGCTCAGGGCAGGGAGCAGCCCCGGGGTTGGAATGATGAGTTTTCAGTGCTGGGTTATAAATGCTTCTCTGGAAAATCACGTGAAGGCTGTGGTGGTGTGAAGAGCCTCCTCTAGAAGGGGAGAGCTGCAGGAGGTGTTGGGTGCAGCTGGAGCCAGGCCTGGCTGTTGCTGCCTGCAGCTCTGGCGTCTCCCTGTCCCCATCAGCGGCACCTCTCGCTCACCCCTGTGCTGGATCAGGCTCTGTTTGCTCGTTTATGGTGAATGAAATGATCCAAACAGAGCAGTGCCAGACACACTGCAGGGGTCAGCTCCTGGTGCTGCCTGGGGCGTTGGCCTCACATCCGTGGGTCCAGCTCCATGGCGTTATTGTCACCCTGGTGTTGTGACCCATCACTGATGGGATGTTTTAGTGGAATCCCATTGCACTGCTGTTGGTTTGAGCAGCCTGAGGTCACTCTGCTTCCTCAGTTTGTCAGCTTTCACCTCAAAAGTAAACGCTGAGAGAAAAAAAAACCAAACGAACTGAAGTCAGTCTCCAGATAAACCTTGGTGTCCTATAGCAGCTGGAGAAAAACTCCTCACACCTGTAGGTGAGAGTGAGGAGCAGCAGCACTGGGATCCAGTTCCAGGAAAATGGGGCACTCCCATTTTTATGAGTATGGAGCAGTCTGAGAGTGAGGGGAGCTGATGCTCCTCTGGGTTTATTTGACATCATGAGGACCAGATTCTTCTGGAAGTGGTTTCTGTGTCCCAGTCCCTGAACAGGGAACCCAGGGTGCTGGGCCGTGGATGTCCCTTCCCCTGTGCCCGTCCCACCTCTGGCTGCGCTGCTCCGGCCCTTCCCAGGCCCCGATGGCTCCCCTGACTGGCTCTTCTGCTCGCTCCTTTAACAGCGTGGCATTCCTTAAGGAAAAGCTGGAGCCTAAATTGCCAAAATATTGGAAAGGCGAGACCTGCGGAGCTTTTCGTAGCGTGGCTTCCTGGTGCGAGCAGCGTAGAGCTCCAGAGCTGGCCTGCACCAGGAGCTGCCACGCTGGGCTGGTCCCAGCAGGGCTTGGAGCTGGTTCCTGCCCTGCTCTGTGCTTGTTCCCTCCGGTTCCTGCCTCCCTGAGGATTCCCCGCCTTTCCCAGCGCTTGCTTCGGTGCCGTGCGGTGAGGGATTGGTCTGATTCCATGGAATATGAATTCTGTTCTGGTTTCTTCGGGGCAGTTGCACTCAAACTGGGAAGAATTCAGGGGTCAGTTCTGCTGCTGCTCAGTTCAGAGCTGGAGTCGGTTCTCCTAAGGAATTCATCCACTTCTCCAAACAAATGGCTCATCAGACCCCAAGGACAGGGCTGCCCATTGTCCACGGCATTGCCTGCTCCTTCCCAGCCCAGCACTGCCTGTTCCTTCCCTACCATTCATGGCCTTTTCCCTCCCTACACTTCACAGCCTTTCCTGTGGCACCTGGCATTGCCTTTTCCTTTCCCAATCCATCATTGCCTTTCCTTTCCCAGCCTGTCACTGCCTTTTCCTCCCCAACCTGGCATTGCCCTTTCCCAATCTGGCATTGCCCTTTCCCTTCCCAAGCCATCATTGCCTTTCCCTTCCCAACCCATCATTCCTTTCCCTTCCCAACCTGGCATTGCCTTTCCCAATCTGGCATTGCCCTTTCCTTTCCCAACCCATCATTCCTTTCCCTTCCCAACCTGGCATTGCCTTTCCCAATCTGGCATTGCCCTTTCCTTTCCCAACCCATCATTCCTTTCCCTTCCCAACCTGGCATTGCCTTTCCCAATCTGGCATTGCCCTTTCCTTTCCCAACCCATCATTCCTTTCCCTTCCCAACCTGGCATTGCCTTTCCCAATCTGGCATTGCCCTTTCCTTTCCCAACCCATCATTCCTTTCCCTTCCCAACCTGGCATTGCCTTTCCCAATCTGGCATTGCCCTTTCCTTTCCCAACCCATCATTCCTTTCCCTTCCCAACCTGGCATTGCCTTTCCCAATCTGGCATTGCCCTTTCCTTTCCCAACCCATCATTCCTTTCCCTTCCCAACCTGGCATTGCCTTTCCCAATCTGGCATTGCCCTTTCCTTTCCCAACCCATCATTCCTTTCCCTTCCCAACCTGGCATTGCCTTTCCCAATCTGGCATTGCCCTTTCCTTTCCCAACCCATCATTCCTTTCCCTTCCCAACCTGGCATTGCCTTTCCCAATCTGGCATTGCCCTTTCCTTTCCCAACCCATCATTGCCTTTCCCTTCCCAACCCATCACTGCCTCTCCCTTCCCAATCCATCATTGCCTTTTCCTTCCCAGCCTGGCATTGCCTTTTCCTTCCCAACCTGGCATTGCCTTTTCCTTCCCAACCTGGCATTGCCTTTTCCTTCCCAGCCTGGCATTGCCCTTCCTTTCCCAACCCATCATTGCCTTTTCCTTCCCAACCTGGCATTTCCCTTTTCCTTCCCAATCTGGCGTTGCCTTTCCCTTCCCACCTGGCATTGCCTCTCCCTTCCCAACCCATCACTGTCTCTCCCACCCCAGCCTGGCACCGCCTGTTCCCATTCCCAGAGGCTGTGGGATGGAGGGGGCAGCTGGGCAGGTGCCAGGGGCTGGAGGATGCTCAGGGCAGGATCCTGGGAGCCCAGCAGGAGTGGGTGGCCCTGGGGACATCCAGGTGGGGACAGGGCTGGGCATCCCTGCAGGGACAGGGACAGTGGGGACAGGGCTGGACAGCTCCTGCAGGGACAGGGACAGTGGGGACAGGGCTGGACAGCTCCTGCAGGGACAGGGACAGTGGGGACAGGGCTGGACAGCTCCTGCAGGGACAGGGACAGTGGGGACAGGGCTGGACAGCTCCTGCAGGGACAGGGACAGTGGGGACAGGGCTGGACAGCTCCTGCAGGGACAGGGACAGTGGGGACAGGGCTGGACAGCTCCTGCAGGGACAGGGACAGTGGGGACAGGGCTGGACAGCTCCTGCAGGGACAGGGACAGTGGGGACAGGGCTGGACAGCTCCTGCAGGGACAGGGACAGTGGGGACAGGGCTGGACAGCTCCTGCAGGGACAGGGACAGTGGGGACAGGGCTGGACAGCTCCTGCAGGGACAGGGACAGTGGGGACAGGGCTGGACAGCTCCTGCAGGGACAGGGACAGTGGGGACAGGGCTGGACAGCTCCTGCAGGGACAGGGACAGTGGGGACAGGGCTGGACAGCTCCTGCAGGGACAGGGACAGTGGGGACAGGGCTGGACAGCTCCTGCAGGGACAGGGACAGTGGGGACAGGGCTGGACAGCTCCTGCAGGGACAGGGACAGTGGGGACAGGGCTGGACAGCTCCTGCAGGGACAGGGACAGTGGGGACAGGGCTGGACAGCTCCTGCAGGGACAGGGACAGTGGGGACAGGGCTGGACAGCTCCTGCAGGGACAGGGACGTGGGGACAAGGCCGGACACCTCCTGCAGGGACTGGGACAGGGCTGGACATTTCCTCCAGGGAATGGGACATGGGGACAGGGCTGGGCATCCCTGCAGGGCCAGGGACATGGGGACAGGGCTGGACAGCTCCTGCAGGGACAGGGACGTGGGGACAAGGCCGGACACCTCCTGCAGGGACTGGGACAGCTGCCCAGACGCTCCTGGCAGCAGCTCGGTGGCTCAGAGACATCTGCTCTGTGCTGACAGCTTTAATTAAATGTAAAAAACAGTGCTCTGAAAAGCCAAAGTATTGGGAAATGGGGCCTGATGGTCCAAGGGCGACTCTGGGAACACCAGACACTGACCTGGTGCAGAAATACTGGGAGCAGGTGATGTATATCCAACACCAAATCCCATGGAAATCAAAGGGACGTGGGTCAAAAAGGACCCACTGGGGTTTTGTATGAGGGACATGAGGCCTTTGGGGCTTCTGTGATACCACTGAAACAACAAAAATAACAATAAACTCCTCCCGCCTGGTTTTTAAGTGTGAGAGGGGCTGCAGCCAGGGGAGATTCTCTGATGGAGCTCAGCTCCAAACAGGAATTGCTCCGGGCCCCAGAGAGTCACTGGGGGGGTGTCAGGGACCAGGGGCTGAGAGTATTTGATTCGTGTAAAGGAGGAGCAACATCAGCTACAAATAAACGCTGGGGGAGAGACTCCGGAAAAGCTGAGATCTGCTCCAGCTGAGTAAATAAATAATGAAAATATGAATAACTGGGGGCAGTTTAACAATACTTGGCCAAAGGTTGCGGGGAAAACAAGGCTTGGAAGGGAAAAAAACCAGCTGTGCTCTTTGAGGGAGGAAGGAAAGACAAAAACTGGTAGCAAAGAATGTAAATAATGAGTTGGGAGTTGTGGGTGAGTCGTTTCCAGGCTGTGGTTTGGCAGAGGGGCAGCGATTGTGCAATGAGCTGGTGCTGAGGGACTCACCTTCCCGAGGGGCTGCAGCGTGTCCAGGGCAGGGAACGGAGCTGGGAAGGGGCTGCAGCCCCAGGAGCGGCTGAGGGAGCTGGGAAAGGGGCTCAGCCTGGAGCAAAGGAGGCTCAGGGGGGCCCTTGTGGCTCTGCACAAGTCCCTGACAGGAGGGGGCAGCCGGGGGGTCGGGCTCTGCTCCCAGGGAACAGGGACAGGACAAGGGGAAACGGCCTCAGGCTGGGCCAGGGCAGGCTCAGGTTGGACATCAGCAGGAATTTCTGCCTGGAAAGGGTGGTCAGGCCTTGGCAGGGGCTGCCCAGGGAGGTTTGGAGTGCCCATCCCTGGAGGTGTCCCAGGAAGGGCTGGAGGTGGCACTGAGTGCCCTGGGCTGGGGACAAGGTGGGGATGGGGCACAGGTTGGACTCGATGGTTCAACTGGGATCCTTCCCATCCCCAGGGACTCAGGGACACTCTGGGGTGCCCCAGCAGGAGGCTGGGGTGCACTGTCGGTGCTCTCAGCCCCAGCTGCCCTCTGAGGTACTTCCCCAGTTTGGGCTCTGCTGGGGCCGATGTGTCCGGGAGCACTGGGGAGGCGCCGGCGCTGGAAGCAGGTCCGGGGATGTCCCTGCCTGGGGACGCGGGGGTGAGGTCACCGGAGCGGAGTGACACGGCTGGAGGGGAGGGAGAGCAGAGCAGGGAGGGCTGCTTGGCTCAGCCGGCCGGAGGGAGGTGCCGGTGGTGCCCAGGCTGGGCCACCTGGGCAGGGTCACTCAGCCCGGAGGGTCATTGCTGCAGGGTTCACTTGCATTAATGACGTGGGGCTCTTGCCATAAATGAGTTAATTATGAGCACTGGAAGATTGAGAAGACAGTAAACAAAGCCCCACCCTGACAGGAGATGGGGAGGAGTCTGTGGCTGGGGGGGTTGGAAGGAGATGAGCTCTAAGGGCCCTTCCAACCCAAACCAGTCTGGGATTCCTTGATTCCAGGAAAATTGTTTCTCTCCTTGGCCTCAGTGTAGCTGCAAAAGGAAGGGTGAGGAGGGGGCTGTCAAGCTGAGCCCTGCAGAGTTCTGTGCCGTTAGCACTCGTTACCGTGAGGAGGGAAACGTACAAAATAGAGGGGAATGAGAAAATATTGGGAATGAAGCCAGTGTTGGGAATGAAGATGTGCTGGGCAGAATGGCTCAACAGCAGATTTTGGAGGTCATGGTCTGCAGGTGGCTGAATGTGCATTTTCAGGGTGATTTTGTCACCAAGGGTGGTGACAAGAGCCAGGAGGACCAGCAGGAGAGGGGCCCTTCCAACCTGTGATCCTGCCTGGAAAACCCTGTGGAAAGACCAAAGGGCCTGAGAGGCCAATGGAGACGGGTCAAGGACTGGAAATAGGCTTGGGAATGGGGGCAGCTCTCCAGCCAAGGACTCGAGGAATGCAGGTGTAACCCCTGGGAGTTAAAGGATGGTTGGATATCTCTTAAATTCCAACCTTAGAGAAATTAAACTTAATCCTGGAGCTTTGCAGATAGGCTTGACAGAGGACACAGAGCAGGAGCTGAAGGGAGACACCTGCAGAGCAATGAATATGAAATGTGAAAATCAGAGAGCCCCAGACTGGCTTGGGTGGGAAAGACCTTAAGGCCCATCCAGTGCCACCCCTGCCATGGGCAGGGACACCTCCCACTGTCCCAGGTGGCTCCAAGCCCCATCCAGCCTGGCCTTGGGCACTGCCAGGGATCCAGGGGCAGCCACAGCTGCTCTGGGCATCAAAACAAGATGTTTTTAATAGTGAATGTAAGGAAATAATTGTTAGAATCGATTACCACGTTGGTGCTGGAATTTCCCCACTGAACTTTTAACACCAGGACAAGAGTGTTTTTAAATCCACTCAGAATTCCAGTCAGGCTGATGTTCCCTGTGTGGTGGGAGCTCCTCTATCTCAGTGTTTCTCACTGCTTTAGGAGATATGAAAAATGCAGACAGAAGTGTTAATGGAGCCTCAGAGTCGGGGGTTTTGCTGGATGCACTGCTGGAGCCCTGGACGTGAATCCCTGAGGGAATCAGGGAGTTGCTCCCCTCACATTTCCGGGAATAAGTGAGTGTTCCTGAAGTCACCTTCACCTGAAGTCACCCAGCAGCCAGGCTGGGTCAGGAATAGCAAAAACGGAAATTTCCTGCTGTTTTGGTGCATTCTGCATTCCCTGATCTCCCTGCATCCTCCTCCAGGTTGTAGCTGTTGCTCTGCTCCCAGGGAACAGGGACAGGACAAGAGGGAATGGCCTCAAGCGGGGTTCAGGTTGGACATCAGCAGGAATTTCTGCCTGGAAAGGGCGGTCAGGCCTTGGTAGGGGCTGCCCAGGGAGGTTTGGAGTGCCCATCCCTGGAGGTGTCCCAGGAAGGGCTGGAGGTGGCACTGAGTGCCCTGGGCTGGGAACAAGGTGGGCACAGGTTGGACTCGATGGGCTGGGAGGGCTTTTCCAGCCTCGGGGATTCTGTGTCCAGGTGGGAGTTTCCCGGCTGTTAGAGAGTAATTCCATGCAAATCACATTTGTGTTCAGGTGTCATTTCACTGGAGACAGGCTGCCCATTTCTCTGGAGTGGCAGAGTGTGAGAGGGAGAGCGATGATCCCTGTTTGCCGTGCGAGCTTGGTGAAGCAGAGATGGTGTTTGCACGGATGCCTTTGCCTGGGGGGAATCATTTGAAGTGCTCCGTCACCACAGTGGGGTTTTGGGATGTGACATGGCCCTTTTCCCCGGCTCTGGACACACCTAATGCAAACTTCTGCCATTAAATCCTTGATTTTAAGGTGTTATGGAGGTGGCACAGCTACCCTGTGGCAGGGATGGATGGGATACTGGGAAGGAATTGTTCCCTGGGAGGGTGGGCAGGCCCTGGCACAGGGTGCCCAGAGCAGCTGTGGCTGCCCCTGGATCCCTGGCAGTGCCCAAGGCCAGGCTGGACATTGGGGCTGGGAGCAGCCTGGGACAGTGGGAGGGGTCCCTGCCATGGCAGGAGCAACCTGTGGGTTTGATTTTTCCGGGAGCGTTTTTTCCGCTGTTCCACTGCGGAGCTGGGAGCAGGAGCTGGGAGCAGGAGCTGTTCCTGCTGTGCTGCAGCTGCCCTGATTGTCCCTGCCAGAGCAGAACTTGGCTGCATTTTGAGCTCCTTTCCTGTGTTTCCATGGCAGGCGCTGGGTGCGTGCGCAGGGGAGGAACCTCTGCCGCGGCAGCCCGGGGGAGGGCTGGCTGTGGCAGGGGGATCCCGTGACAGTGTGGCATCCTGGCACCACCCAGCTGAAGGAACTGGGACCCCCAGCGCTGGGGTTCAGTTCTCTGGGGGGTTATTCTAAATTTATTTTGAATTCTTGTTTATTCATCAGTCTTGCCACGATCCTTTGCTGGTGTCACAAGGCTGCTCCCAGCAGCTCCCTGGCAGTGATGTGAGGGACTGGGTGACATCACCCAGGGACAGGACGTGGCCAGTAGTGATTTAATACCCATTAACACCCCCCCAGCACCTGTATTTACCGTCATGGGGCTGGAAATAACCCTGTTACCAGCACTGGATAGAACCCCTTCTGTCCTTCAGAGGGAGCTGAGCCCTGGGTTTAATCCTTAGGCTGAAGCCAAACAAATTCCAGTTTAGAATCTTCTTCTGATCAACATAGAGATGGAAAAAACAACCAAGGGAAGCTGTTGTAACTTCTCCTCCTTGGTGCCATAAATCCATTGTAAGTGTCGCTGCCCATGGAAGGGGTTGGAGCTAGAAGGGTCTTTAAGGCCCCCTCCAGCCCAGCCCTTTCTGGGACTGCATGATTCTGTTATTCAAACTCCCTGAAATGGCCTTTAGACAGACCTAAAGAACTTCTCAGTGCTGGAGGAGGTGGGTGGGATTTAGGTTTGTGTGTGCCAGAGGCCGCATTTCATGGTGCAATAATCTCTATTCGAGTGGCAATTTATGAATCATCTATTAATTTACTGGAAGGAATTCTCCCCGTGAGGGTGGGGAGGCCCTGGCCCAGGGTGCCCAGAGCAGCTGTGGCTGCCCCTGGATCCCTGGCAGTGCCCAAGGCCAGGCTGGAGCAGCCTGGGGCAGTGGGAGGTGTCCCTGCCCATGGCAGGGGTGGCACTGGACGGGTTCAGGAGAACCACGATGTTCCTCCCCCAAGCCCCAGCATCTCCAGCTCAGGGTGGTGCTTTCTTCGGTGTGGTTGCATTTCTCTTGATGAATGTTGGGTTTGGATGAGTAAGTTTTGTACTCTTATGTTGATTTATTTTATGTTAGTTTATTCGGGGGGAAGGATGGAGTGAAACATAAACAGGTGGTCAGTCACAGGTTGGACTCGATGAGCTCGGGGGTCTTTTCCAACCTAAGCCACTCCTCTTTTTCTTTGTTTGTTATTAAAGAGCTTCTCATATGCAGCGTGGGCTGGTGCTTCCGCCCTCCAGCAGAGCCAAATGGGGTAGATTTTAAAAACATTTAAAAATAATTAAAACTTAAAAATCATGAGAAACAAAACTAAAAAAAAAATATTTTAAAGTTGAAAAAAAATATTTAAAAAGCAATAAGATTAAAAAATACTTTTAAGAACCCCTCGGCCTTGGCTGTGGACAAGTTGGGCCGCGAGAGCCCGGAGCATTTTCCGGGAGCATTTTCGGGGATGCGCTCCCGGCGCCCGGGAGATGCGCGGTCACGTGGCGGCCCCGTTGCCGTGGCGACGGCGCCGTGCGCGCATCCCNTGTAGGGTCGGCTTCAAGGGCTTTGTAGGATCGGCTCTGTGGTTTGTAGGATCGGCTCCCAGAGCTTTGTGGGATCAGCTCTGAGCTTTGTAGGATCGGCTCCGACAGCTTTGTAGGATCGGCTCCCAGAGCTTTGTGGGATCGGCTCCATGGTTTGTAGGATTGACTCTGAGCTGTGTAGGATCGGCTCCACGGTTTGTAGGATCGGCTCCGAGGGATGCAGGAGGATCACCTCGGACAGGAATGCAGGAACAGCTTGGAGGGACAGAGGAGCCATCCGGAAGGGGACGCAGGGGAGCTGGGAGAGGGATGGAGGGGCTGCTCGGGGGGGATGAAGGATCAGCTCGGAGAGGACGCGGGAGCCCCTTGGAGAGGGGCGCGGGAGCAGCCTGGACAGGGGTGTGCTCGGGGTGTGCTCGGGGTGTGCTCGGGGTGTGCTCGGGGTGTCTGGCTGGGCAGCCCGGCACAGGGAGCACCCCAAACGTTCCCTTTCCCTCTTCCCTGTGAGTCAGCTCAGAGCAGGACAGAACAAAGTCCTTGGGAAGTCTCATCCCATGCCTTGTTTACCACGGGCTGCTGTGGATCCAGCCTCCATTCCCGCCCGGCATTCCCGCGGGAGGCAGCCGGCTTTGCCAGGACGCCCTGGGAGGGTTGTGCGGGCTGCAGAGGAGGGGCAGGCTCAGTCACCTCTGGCCAGGTGCTGCTGCTCCGGTTCCCAGCTGGAAAAGCAGCCGGCTGAGGCAGCTGCTCCGAGCCGCGCTGGGATGTGGCACTCACAGGAACTGGCCGTTATATAAAAACCAGCAGAGGTTTTGAGGTAAAACTGCTCAGAAACTCTACAATCTGCGCAATAAATTGTATTTATCATCACCAGGTGTTGCTGTAGTACTCAGGGATTGATTTCCCTCTGTTCTCCTCTGTAAAATCCCAATTATCTGTTTATATTCTTAGGTTTGTGATTGGTTTTTAACTTCTCTCTGTGTTTAATTTATTTCTGGCCGCCTGAAAAGAATCACCTTCAACTCTTTTTAAAATTACTACAAACCCTGTAAAAGTAACATGGAAATTTGTCATTCCTGCTGCTAAAATTCCCTCAATTTGCAGATTTCCAGAGGACAGAGCACAGAGATCAATCCCTGAGTCTCCTGCCCAGGCATATGGAACAAGGCAGGTAGAGAGGCACTGTCAGATCCGAACACGTTTGAAATGTTTCCCTTTGGCAAAAATTTAGGCTGCTATTTTTGGATTAGACGTTTTTAACCTACATTGTTGGTGGATTAGAAGTTGTCTGTGATTTTCTCGGAGTGGCTTTGGGCTCCTTTGCTCCTGAGTGGCATGAGGAGCACCAGGCACAGGAAGAAGCGGCTCCATGGAGGCACGTGGGGAGCACAGAACTAAACTGGGCACGAGCCCAGGGGTGCCCAGGTGGGCAAGAGGCCACTGGCCCCGGGGCTGTGCCAGCTCTGGGGTGGCAGCAGGCCCAGGGCAGGGCCCGTCCCCTGGGCTGGCACTGCTGGGGCACCCCCAGTGCTGGGGGCAGCTCTGGGCCCCTCCTGACAGGAGAGCCCTGGAGGGGCTGCAGCGTGTCCAGGGCAGGGAACGGAGCTGGGAAGGGGCTGCAGCCCCAGGAGCGGCTGAGGGAGCTGGGAAAGGGGCTCAGCCTGGAGCAAAGGAGGCTCAGGGGGGCCCTTGTGGCTCTGCACAAGTCCCTGACAGGAGGGGGCAGCCGGGGGGGTCGGGCTCTGCTCCCAGGGAACAGGGGCAGGACGAGGGGAAACGGCCTCAGGCTGGGCCAGGGCAGGCTCAGGTTGGACATCAGCAGGAATTTCTGCCTGGAAAGGGTGGTCAGGGCTTGGCAGGGGCTGCCCAGGGAGGTTTGGAGTGCCCATCCCTGGAGGTGTCCCAGGAAGGGCTGGAGGTGGCACTGAGTGCCCTGGGCTGGGCACAAGGTGGGGATGGGGCACAGCTGGGACTGGATGGGCTGGGAGGGCTTTTCCAACTTTCATGATTCTGGGACTCTGGGATTGTCCAGGGAAGCAGAGACAGGTTTCTCGTTCCCAGACCCCTGCTGAGCAGTGTGAGTGCAGGAGCTGGCTGTTCCCTGCTGTTGAACAAAGCAGGAATGAACCTGCCCTGTTTCCATATTTCCATGTTGGTTTTCCTGAAAGTTGCTCACGCGATTTGCGCCAGGATGAGGTGATGGGATCCAGATTAGTACAGTTGTATTCCCATTTACAGGGAGACGAGTGCTGGCTCAGCATCCCCATGGATGTGTTTGCCCTTGCTGCTCTCATTGCAGGAGTGTTGGATGCTATTTTTAAACAATCCCTGATTTTTCCTTACGGACGCTCTGTCGGGAAGCGCCGTGTTCCAGCTGCTGGCAGGTGTCTGCTGTGCAGGGAAGGGGTCAGTGCCCTCCTGGGACCACGCACACCCCTCACTTCAACTGCAGTCCAACCATTCTGAGGGAATATTCAAACTCCAGCATGGCGTGGGGTCGTGGCTGGACCCCGGCTGGAAGCAGGACTTCTGAAGGATGGGCTGAAGGAACAGATGGGGGCTGCAGGGGCTTTGTCAGCTGGGCCTCTGCCTTCCAGGGTCACCACAAACACCTTTCCCTTCTCCAGTCCGTTCCATTTGCAGAATTAATTGGTTTGCACAGCCTGGAAATTCAGGTTACCCCAATTTTGGGGTGGTGGCGGGGAGGGGTTTGTTCCTGGCTCAGAAAGGAAACCGAGGAAGTCCCAGCAGGCCAGAGCTGCCCTGTGCTGGACCTTGAACAGACTCTTCTTATTGAACAGGGGAAATAACAGGTGACCAATTCCCCCTTTTTGCTGGAGTTCCTGGGGGGTTTCACTGGGGGATCTCAGAGCTGAGCTCGGGGCTGGCCCTGAGTGCTGCTGCCCTGGATCCCAGGGAGGGAACACAAGCCCTTGACTGCAGCAGAGAGGAGGGGAGAGGTCGGGAATTGCTGGGTGCCCTGTGGCCGTGGGGTGTGGGGTTTTTCCCTGGAATGCAGCTCCATGAGGTCCTGGCCCCTGCCCTGGGGCTGCTCCTGAGGACAGGGTCCCTTCCAGCCCACAGCTTTCCGTGGATCTGTGGTTCCACAAACCATTTCCCCTGTGGCACAGCCAGGCCAGAAAGCCACATCCCTTGTCCCAGGTGAAGTCCAGCTGTTCCAGCAGCAGCAGATTCCCTGGGGAAACCGAGGAAGTCCCAGCAGGCGCCTGAATTCCAGTGCAGAGTCTGTCCCTGGTGTTTCCACATGTGGCTGCTCATCTCCAGGGGGAGGGCAGGGTGTGGGCACTGCCAGCCGTGCCTGCAGCTCTGGGTCCCTGCCCCTGGCTCGCAGGGCTGGCACAGCTGGGTCTGGGTGGTCTCTGTTCCTCCTGCTGGTGCCTGCAGCCTCTCCTTCCTCAGCTGGGAAGGGTCCGGCTCCCAGGCACCNCCCTTCCCAATATCCCATCCATCCCTGCCCTCTGGCAGTGGGAAGCCATTCCCTGTGTCCTGTCCCTCCAGCCCTTGTCCCCAGTCCCTCTCCAGCTCTCCTGGAGCCCCTTTAGGCCCTGCAAGGGGCTCTGAGCTCTCCCTGGATCCTTCTCTTCTCCAGGTGAGCACCCCCAGCTCTCCCAGCCTGGCTGCAGAGCAGAGGGGCTCCCACCCTGGGAACAGCTCCGTGGCCTCCTCTGGGCTCTCTCCAGCAGCTCCATGTCCTGCTGATGTCCTTTTGACTTGAAATTGAAGAAATCCAATCTGAAATAGTTTCAGAGGAGCTGCAGCTCCCACAGCTCAGCTCTGAAGCGCTCTCATTGTGGCAGAGCCTGTCAGGGTTTCCTGATGCAGGAAGTGGAGTGAGAGAGTAGAAAATAGAGGAAAACTTGAAATTCTCTGTCAGAGGGAAGGAGGAGATTTCTCAGTTCTTAATCCAAGCTCCTGCCCAGGCCTGGCCGTGGGGTTTCCTGTGTGGATGCTGCTTGGCTGTTTCCCCCTCACGTTTTTGGGCGGAAGAGCTCCAAACACCTGCACTGGTGTTCCTACAGTTGCTTCCTAATTCCAAGTTCACGGAGTGGCTCCTCACAGGTATTTGACCTCAGCCACAAGTACAGCAGAGATCAGAAGATCTCTTTGAGTTACAACCCGTGCAAAGTGGAAAACGCCAACAGAAAATCAGGTGTTCTATAAAAGAGCTTTAAAGATTGCAGTCAAGGGCTCGTCAGCCCTGGGAGCCACTCTGGGCACTGCTGCCCTTCCCTCACTTCAGTTCCTGCTCTCTGGGCTTCGTTGTGTCTTTGCTTGTTCACTGTGGCTTGGTTTGATTGGAAATAAATCCAATTTATGTGGAGGTTGCCATCAAAGCACCACATAACTGGCTGCTAAAGGGGAGGTTTGGGATTACAGTTCTGTCAGTGGAAAGAATGTTTTTCCAGCTTTTAGTCATTCCTCTGCCTCTTCCCTGAACCATCCGTGTTTTTCAGCCTCCCTCAGGAGCTGTGGCTCCTGGAATGGACTGGGATTTCATTTGTGCCTGCCAGAGCCAAGCCCACAGAACGCCCTCGCTCCCCAAAACCTCCTGGTTTGCTCGGGCTTGTTCTCCTGGGTTCCAGCATCCCCCAGGGATGTTCTCCAGCTGCAGCCATGGCCCCGTGTGCCCTGAGCACTCATTTTATCCGAGAATCATGGAATCATAGAATATCCTGAGTGGGAAGGGATCTGCAAGGATCCTCAGTCCAGTGGACACCCCAACAGCCCCACCCTGGCACCCCTGGCAGCGCTGCCCAAACGCCCCTGGAGCTCTGGCAGCCTCGGGGCCGGGCCCATTCCCTGGGGGGCCTGGGCAGTGCCAGCACCCTCTGGGGGAAGAACCTTTCCCTGACCTCCATCCCAATCCCCCTGACTCAGCCCCAGCCGCTCCCTGTGTCCCATCCCTGTCCCGGAGGAGCTGCAGCCCCTGGTGAGGTCTGTTTGCCCAGGATGAATCCAGGTTGCGTCCTCACTTCGTTCATTCTTTGGGAAGGGGTTATCCCACCCCCACTTCTGCACTTTCTGGTGTGCATTTTATTGCTCATTATCAGCCCTCACAGGTTTGTCCTCACCTCCTCGGCTGCCTCGGTGCCTCCCAAGGAACAGGGAATTGATCCTTATCCGGCAGCCCCGGGAGCAGGGAGGGGCAGCGGGAGATGCTTCCTCAGATTGGAATAATAAATAAAGAGCCGTAGGTACGGGTTTGTTCCATGATGTACCCTGCACACAAGGAGCTCTGCCTTCATTTCCCCCTCCTTTGTGATAGTTTGAGTGCTCGGAGGGTAAGGGCTCCTCCCGCAAATCACGGGAAGAGTGTCCCTCAAACGGAGCAGGGAATCTGTTCAGGAGGGGGAGCGCTGGACAGGGCGTGCTCAGAGGGAATTGCTGAGCTCTCCAGCAAGGGGAGCGTCCAGGCGCTGGATTCAGATGGGATATTGGGAAGGAGTTGTTCCCTGTGAGGGTGGGCAGGCCCTGGCACAGGGTGCCCAGAGCAGCTGTGGCTGCCCCTGGATCCCTGGCAGTGCCCAAGGCCAGGCTGGACACTGGGGCTGGGAGCAGCCTGGGACAGTGGGAGGTGTCCCTGGCCCATGGCAGGGGTGGCACTGGATGGGCCATTCCTCCTGCTGACCCTTCTCCCACTGACCCTTCTCCTGCTGACCATTCCTCCTGCTGACCATTCTCTTGCTGACCTTTCTCCTGCCTGGATAGTTGGGATTCCTGGCAAGGTTATCAAGGCACAAAAATCCCTCCTCGATAGCTGAATCCTGAATATTTTTTATTGAAATAGTAAAAAAAACCTGATTTAAATATTTTTAGGTGTTTCCAAGCTATTTTTTCATGGCTGTCAGGAGTATCTTGGACGGGTGAGCCCGGTTATGTCCCTTCTCTGTGTCCCTTTGAAAGCAGAAGTTTTGGGCAGTGGGGCTGAGCTGAGCTGCAGGGCCCAGGCTCACAAACAGATCCTGCTGCTCCAGGGCTCCTGGATTTCATGAATAATTCAGGTTTTGTCCTCGTGGTCTCTGAGCCGGGGCTGTACCAGCAAACACGGGGCCATCCTGACAGATGTTTTCAAAAGATGCTCCCTAAAAAGAGATCGATGGCCTCAAGAAATGCCCAGGCCTGGGAGAGGCTTTGCTTTGTGGAATCACAGAATTGTTTTGGCTGGAAAAGACCTCCGATATCATCGAGTCCAACCTTCGATCTTCCCCTTGGAATCTTTTAACCAGCTGTTCCCTGCGTTTTCCCTTCGCCTTTATCCCTGTTGGCGAGGACTGAGCTGGGAAACGGGGGACACTGGTGGCTACGGAGCCGGGAGGAGCTGTGGAAACGTCTGATAACGACACCAAAAGCAGATTGCAAGTGGGAAATCCCATCCACTGTCCCGCTAAAAGGAGCCACATGAAATACTGAGGAGGTGTTTGTGTGTTCAGGGAAATCATGGATCTCTCCCGAAGGAAAATCCCAGGAAATGGGGCTGGAAAATACAGCCTGGGCTGCAAAAGCTGCTGCTCGTGGCAGGTGTTTGTGTCAGAGCCACACGTGGGGCTGGTGGGGTGCGGGGCTGGGGAGGGAATGCTTGGGAGGCAGGGAGAGTTTGGCCATGGAATGGGACGGGAGCATTCCTGGTGTCCAGCCAGGGAGAAGTAACTCAGGAGCTGAAGGGGGAGGGAGAGCTCCATTAATGAGCTGCCGTTCCCCATGGATGTAATTCCCTGTGCTAGGGCAGGATGGGGGCTCATCCCTGCTCTCCATGGATGTAATTCCCTGTGCTCGGGCAGGATGGGGGCTCATCCCTGCTCCCCATGGATGTAATTCCCTGTGCTCAGGCAGGATGGGGGCTCATCCCAGCTCTCCAGCACGGGCTCCTGCCCCTCGGTGCTGCAGGGAGTGAGCCCACGCAGGGCTGCCTTACAGCCAGATGGTTTTGTGGGGAGATGTTGTGTTTGGTGGAACATTAAACGTGCAGTGCAGTTATCTCAGGGCAGATCTGCCCTGAGTGAGGAGGGGGAGTGGTTTTCCCTCAAATCCTGCCTGGAGAAGGAGGCAGGAGTTCCTACAGGGAATTTGTCCTCTGTGATTGCAGGTGTTTGACATCCGGGGGACTTTTTCAGTGGCTGGTTGATTCTCTGCATTGCTGGGCTCTGAAAACTGTGAAAACTTGTGGGGTGAAATGAGCTGGGAGCCTGAGGGCCGCTCCTGCTGTCCAAGGAAGGAGCAGGATCCGTGTGGCTGCACCGGGAATGTCGGGAGACAAAGGGTGGGAAGGGGTCAAACCCTCTGTGCCCTTGTGCCACAGCATCCTGGAGCTGCCAGGGATGGAGTCCAGGATTGCCTGCAGCAAATCCGACTGAGCAGGAATGCAAAGCTGCAAAACCTATGGAGATTTTAATCCATGTTCCAGGAGAGCTGGAGAGGGGCTGGGGACAAGGGCTGGAGGGACAGGACACAGGGAATGGCTTCCCAGTGCCCCAGGGCAGGGTTAGATGGGATTTGGGGAAGGAATTGTTCCCTGTGAGGGTGGGCAGGCCCTGGCACAGGGTGCCCAGAGCAGCTGCGGCTGCCCCTGGATCCCTGGCAGTGCCCAAGGCCAGGCTGGACAGGGCTTGGGGCACCCTGGGACAGTGGGAGGTGTCCCTGTCCCTGGCAGGGGTGGCACTGGACAGTCCTGGAGGTCTCATTCCAGAGGCTGAGGAACGTCTCTGGGTATCACTGGAGGGCAAACACTGATTCATGACTGGAGCTGCCGTGGCTCTTGGCTCCCTCCAGCAGCTGGAAACCCTCAGCAGAGCTGTCCCCGTGTCCCTCCGCTCCCAGCACAGCCACCAGCCCACGGGGGGCACCGGGAGCTCTCCGGGTTTGGGAATGGCAATAACTGGCTCCTCGTTCCCACTGGGGCTCCATCCGTTTGTTTATTCCAAGCACCTTTGCCTTGCTGAAACAAACCCCAGCGGGGCTGTGGAGGGCCTGTCGGGGGCTGCTCACTGCAGTAAATCTTTGTGTCAGTTCTTCAAACATTTAATTGCCCTGATCTGAGTGGTTCCTGCGTTAGTTTGAACCACTGAGCAATGCCAGGGCTGAGCTGGCTGCTCAGAAATGTTCGTTGCATCTCCATTTCAGTGGGACACAGAATGGGAGAAGCTCTAGAGCAAAGCAAACTCCTCAGGTGTGGTGTGAGGCAATTCCTGTCAGGCTCCTGGCCTGACACTGCCACAGGACACAGGGATGGGCTTCTCCCAAGTGCTGGGTTGTTTCCTTTTGGTTTTTCTGGTCTCTGACGGGATCTGGGTTTGTGCTGGGATGTCCTTGTTGGTTTTCTGGTCTGTGATGGGATCTCGGTCTGTGCTGGGTTGTCTCCTTTTGGTTTTTCTGGTCTGTGACGGGATCTGGGTTTGTGCTGGGATGTCCTTGTTGGTTTT
>WEIT01003016.1:6667-20642 GCA_013389985.1 Dryoscopus gambensis | reverse complement strand
TTCTCTGCATTGCTGGGCTCTGAAAACTGTGAAAACTTGTGGGGTGAAATGAGCTGGGAGCCTGAGGGCCGCTCCTGCTGTCCAAGGAAGGAGCAGGATCCGTGTGGCTGCACCGGGAATGTCGGGAGACAAAGGGTGGGAAGGGGTCAAACCCTCTGTGCCCTTGTGCCACAGCATCCTGGAGCTGCCAGGGATGGAGTCCAGGATTGCCTGCAGCAAATCCGACTGAGCAGGAATGCAAAGCTGCAAAACCTATGGAGATTTTAATCCATGTTCCAGGAGAGCTGGAGAGGGGCTGGGGACAAGGGCTGGAGGGACAGGACACAGGGAATGGCTTCCCAGTGCCCCAGGGCAGGGTTAGATGGGATTTGGGGAAGGAATTGTTCCCTGTGAGGGTGGGCAGGCCCTGGCACAGGGTGCCCAGAGCAGCTGCGGCTGCCCCTGGATCCCTGGCAGTGCCCAAGGCCAGGCTGGACAGGGCTTGGGGCACCCTGGGACAGTGGGAGGTGTCCCTGTCCCTGGCAGGGGTGGCACTGGACAGTCCTGGAAGTCCCATTCCAGAGGCTGAGGAACGTCTCTGGGTATCACTGGAGGGCAAACACTGATTCATGACTGGAGCTGCCGTGGCTCTTGGCTCCCTCCAGCAGCTGGAAACCCTCAGCAGAGCTGTCCCCGTGTCCCTCCGCTCCCAGCACAGCCACCAGCCCACGGGGGGCACCGGGAGCTCTCCGGGTTTGGGAATGGCAATAACTGGCTCCTCGTTCCCACTGGGGCTCCATCCGTTTGTTTATTCCAAGCACCTTTGCCTTGCTGAAACAAACCCCAGCGGGGCTGTGGAGGGCCTGTCGGGGGCTGCTCACTGCAGTAAATCTTTGTGTCAGTTCTTCAAACATTTAATTGCCCTGATCTGAGTGGTTCCTGCGTTAGTTTGAACCACTGAGCAATGCCAGGGCTGAGCTGGCTGCTCAGAAATGTTCATTGCATCTCCATTTCAGTGGGACACAGAACTGGGAGAAGCTCTAGAGCAAAGCAAACTCCTCCGGTGTGGTGTGAGGCAATTCCTGTCAGGCTCCTGGCCTGACACTGCCACAGGACACAGGGATGGGCTTCTCCCAAGTGCTGGGTTGTTTCCTTTTGGTTTTTCTGGTCTCTGACGGGATCTGGGTTTGTGCTGGGATGTCCTTGTTGGTTTTCTGGTCTGTGATGGGATCTCGGTCTGTGCTGGGTTGTCTCCTTTTGGTTTTTCTGGTCTGTGACGGGATCTGGGTTTGTGCTGGGATGTCCTTGTTGGTTTTCTGGTCTCTGATGGGATCTGGGTTTGTGCTGGGTTGTCCTTGTTGGTTTTCTGGTCTCTGACGGGGTCTGGGTCTGTGCTGGGATGTCCCTGTTGGTTTTCTGGTCCCTGACTGCTCCCTGTGTCGTTGCAGCCCCCCCCGGCCCGTGAGTAACATGAACGAGGCCATGGTGACCCACGTGTCCTCCGGAGCGCCCACGCCAACCAAAAGGTACAGGAGCCTCAGGCTCGGGGTTGTTCCTGGGGAAGGGGTGGGGTACTCGGTGTTTGAGCTCTCCTGACCATCCCAAATCCCAGCGGCCCTGCAGAACAGGGTGCAGGAATTCTGTTCTCTCCAAAGAGCGGTTCTTGTTCCCCGAGTCAAAGTTGTTCCGTGGCTCGGACTGAGGAAACACCCGAAGAGGTTTTGGCTTTTCTTCGTAACTGGGATTGACCTCCCGAGCTGGGAGGGGCTGGTTTTGTGTCCTGGGGGGATCCTGTCCTGCTGTGTCACCACTCTCGAGGGTCCCACGCTCTCCAGCTCACCCAGCTCAGCTGCCAGAGCTCCCGGGAGCTGCCCCGGCTGGGAGAGGTGTCTGGGTGGAGCTGAGTTTGGGATTGGCACAGTGACCATGGGGTGTGGATTAGGTCTGAAAATGAGCAGGAAACCCCCAGAATGGGCACTTTCACTTTCGCTTTCCTTGCTAAGGTGGCTCAGGGGGAACAGCGAGGTGCAGGCTGCGTGGGCAGAGCTGGGAATGAGTGAATAAATAAATATTCCTGCAGGGAATGAGGAGCTGAACTGGCACTGTTGCAGTGGCCAGGGGTGCTCCAGAGGCAAGGCAGAGCCCACACTTCCAGCAGCTCCAGGCAGAACTGGGATCCCTGGATTTTCCTTCTGCTTCCCTCGACAAATCGAGTCACGTCCGTGGGTTCAGACTGCCTGCACTGCAGCTCTCTCCAAATCTGCCTGTAAATCCTTCCATGGGATTTCTGCCAGCACTGCTCTGTGTGCAGTGGCTGTGGGGTCCCTGGCACTGGGGGCTCTCAGGGTGCCCTTGGACAAGGAGTCAGAGAACCCTTCCTGGGCTGCCTTCCCCGTGAAAGGTGGGAACAATCCTGGGAGGTCCCTGCCAGCCTGGGCTGTTCTGTGATCCAGGAGGAATTTCTGCCTGGAAAGGGTGCTCAGGCCTTGGCAGGGGCTGCCCAGGGAGGTTTGGAGTGCCCATCCCGGGAGGTGCCCAAGGAAGGGCTGGAGGTGGCACTGAGTGCTCTGGGCTGGGGACAAGGTGGGGATGGGGCACAGCTGGGACTGGATGGGCTGGGAGGGCTTTTCCAGCCTCAGGGATTCTGGGATTCTGGGATTCTGACTGCCGAGGGCGCCCTGGATCCCTGTCTGTGGCATTTCCAGGTGCAGTGACTCCCTCTCAGCCTCTGTGGCCCCGAACCAGGTGGGAGCAGCCCTGGGGAGTCAGGAGTCCCAGGGAATTCCAACCCTTGGCTCCTGCCTCAGCTCGCAGGAGCCTCTGTGAGTCCCTCAGCGCATTCCCACCCGGGTTTGGGGATCGTATTTCCCCGTGCTCTGAACAGCTCTGGCTGGGGCCTGGATACATGGTTGGGTCATCCATCACCTGGACTGCTGGGAGCAGCAGCACGTGGCTCTGTCTGCTTGGATCCTCCTCCCCTTCCCTCCTGGAGAAGGTGCAGGTGGCAGCACTCGATGACAGAGTGAGGTGAGGGAGGGGAAAGGGGCTTTTCCCCTCGGAAAATGCCCGTGTTCCTGTTTGTCAGCTCTCACAGGCCTGATTACAGGGCTGCCCCCAAGATTTATTGCAGCTTCTCCTGCCCCAGGTCAGGATGGTGCAGGGGCCCATCACTGACTGAAAGGAAGGGGCTCATTTCCCGTGCTGGAGGCTCTGGCACATCCTGGCAGCTGGAATTGCAGCTGGAGGGGCTGCTCCGGAGAGCAGGGCGGGGCTGGGAGCTGCATTTCAGTGTCTGGAGCTGCTCAAAGGGGCCACTTCTCCCCTGGCGTCTGCTTGAAAACCAGATTTGCTCCTACAGTTATCATAGATTTCCTACTGTGTAAGAAATGATGGATGAAAATGTGAAAGGTTGTGGTTTTGCCTGTGTGGGGACACAGAATTCACCGTGAGGACTGGAGGGATTGGGCTCAACCCATCCCTGAGTGTCCCAAGTGCTGCAAACACTGGAAGGGCATCAGCGAGCACAGCAGAGGCTCCCAGAAATCTGTTGGGTTTCTGTGGTTTACTGTGGGAGCCAAAGGTCGTGTCCTGCCTAAATCCTTCCCATTCTGAAGAGCATTTTGAATTGTTTGTTCCTTTATCAGTGTTCCTCCTTTGCTGGAAAGCTCTGGTACCCACCAGGACACTGACCCAAGGGGATTTGCTTTCTTTCCCCAAAATATGGAGCAAACCTGGATCAGCTTGTTCGAAGGCAGTTTCGGAAGGATGAGCAAGTGGACACCTCCGTGGGAATTTGCTGGGAAAGGGAACTGCTCCTGCAGTGTGCCAGTGGCACCAGGCCCTGCTGGGAGCTGCAGGGGGTTCCCTGGAGATGTGGGGCTGGAGAGGGCCTGGGCAGGTGGAGGCAGCACAGAACCGATCCCTGCACGGCTCGGAGAGCCCTGGGCGTGGGCTGCAGTGGGCAGAGCTCAGCCCAGGCTGGGCCTGGGGAGAAAGGCTGAGACCAGCAGGGAGGGGGATTCTGCCCCTCTGCTCTGGGGCCAGGCTGGGAGAGCTGGGGGGGCTCACCTGGGGAAGAGAAGGATCCAGGGAGACCTCAGAGCCCCTGCCAGTGCCTAAAGGGGCTCCAGGAGAGCTGGAGAGGGACTGGGGACAAGGGCTGGAGGGACAGGACACAGGGAATGGCTTCCCACTGCCAGAGGGCAGGGATGGATGGGATACTGGGAAGGAATTGTTCCCTGGGAGGGTGGGCAGGCCCTGGCACAGGGTGCCCAGAGCAGCTGTGGCTGCCCCTGGATCCCTGGCAGTGCCCAAGGCCAGGCTGGACACTGGGGCTTGGAGCAGCCTGGGGCAGTGGGAGGTGTCCCTGCCATGGCAGGGGGTGGAATTAGATGAGCTTTAAGGTCCTTTCCCACCCAGAGCAGTCTGGGATGCTGATTTCTGGGTGGTTTCACCCATTCCTTGCCCCAGGAGCCCCAGGACAGGACAGGACAGTCCCAGCTGCTCCCAGCACAGCCATTCACCAGCAGGGCAGCACAGAAACCCCTTTGTGTGATTCCCTGCTGTTAAAAACATGAAAATAACCTCCCTCTGACAAGTGCTTTTTTGGCGGAACAAGCCTGAGCTGAAAGAACAGGATTTTAATGCCTGAATTCCCTTTTCCTTGTGACCTAAAAAGCAAACAAGAAGCAAAGCAAGGGAGCCCTTTCTCGGTGCTCCTGTTCAGTGTCTCGTAGGAGCCTCCACCACTGCCAGCCTCCTCACTCTCAGCTTTCGGGGGAAAACATCCAGAGGGGCCCCGAGCTGCGGTGGCTGCGCTGTGCCCGAGGCAGGAGCCCGGTGCCGTCCCCGGGCACTGCAGACAGAGCGGGCTCAGGGGAAGGGTGTCCCTGTAGGAGCCGAGCTGCGGGAGCAGCAGCGCAGCCACAGCCACCCCGGCCGGGCCTGAGACGTCCCAGCCCTCGCATCGAGCTCCGAGCTCCGAGCCTCTCCCACTCAATGTGCAGAGAATCCATCGGCCCTGGGAATGGAGCCGTCCCTCTGCAGGGTGAGCTCTGAGTGTTGGCAGAGGGGACATTTCAGTGCAGGCCTGCTGGGATTTGATACCTGTGATCCCAAAATCCCAGGATTCCTGGGGCTGGAAAAGCCCTCCCAGCCCATCCAGACCCAGCTGTGCCCCATGCCCACCTTGTCCCCAGCCCAGAGCACTCAGTGCCACATCCAGGCCTTCCTGGGACACCTCCAGGGATGGGCACTCCAAACCTCCCTGGGCAGCCCCTGCCAAGGCCTGACCACCCTTTCCACGCAGAAATTCCTGCTGATGTCCAGCCTGAGCCTGCCCTGGCCCAGCCTGAGGCCGTTTCCCCTTGTCCTGTCCCTGTTCCCTGGGAGCAGAGCCCGACCCCCCCGGCTGCCCCCTCCTGTCAGGGACTTGTGCAGAGCCACAAGGGCCCCCCTGAGCCTCCGTTGCTCCAGGCTGAGCCCCTTTCCCAGCCCCCCCAGGGCCTTTCCCAGCTTTCCAGCCCCTCTGTCCCAGCCTGGAGCGCTCCAGGGGGTTGTGGTGACCCAACTACAGCAAACCCCAGCATTTTCCTGATCTTTACAACGAGCCCTTCTGAACAAAGGAGATGATTCTGTCTCCTCTGCAAGACCAGGCCAAGCCCATTAAATGTCATTTGCTTCAGTTAATTTATTTTAAGTGGCTTCAGGAATGGATCTTTTCCCTCCTGTTGTGGTCGCTGTGCTCTGTTCCCAGAGACAGCCTGTCCCCAGTCAGGTTAACGACGAGTCCTTCCCTCTGAGCACCCTCAGACTTGGTTTGTTCCCTCGGCAGTCGTGCTCAGGCCGTGCTTATGGAGCAGCTTTTACATTCACATCCAGGAGAGAGTGAACCTGGTGTGTTTCAGTTCTGTTCAGAGGGCTCCAGGGAGAGCTCAGAGCCCCTTGCAGGGCCTAAAGGGGCTCCAGGAGAGCTGGAGAGGGACTTGGGACAAGGGATGGAGGGATAGGACACAGGGAATGGCTTCCCACTGCCAGAGGGCAGGGATAGATAGGATTTTGGGAAGGAATTGTTCCCTGGGAGGGTGGGGAGGGGCTGGGATGGAATTCCCAGAGCAGCTGTGGCTGCCCCTGGATCCCTGGCAGTGCCCAAGGCCAGGCTGGAGGAGCTTGGAGCAGCCTGGGGCAGTGGGAGGTGTCCCTGCCCATGGCAGGGGTGGCTCTGGATGGGCTTTATGGTCCCAACCCAAACCAGTCTGTACCTCCGTGGATCATCCCATGGTTTTCCCTAGGAAGGTTTGTAGTCTCTGTTGCCCTTGTGGGCCCCATAAATGTGTGGGACTGACCCCATCCCAGCCACCCGGCATGGACAGCAGAGCCAAGTCCCCCTCAGCTGCAGCGATGTCCCTGCTCAGTCCCGGGGACAAATGTCCCGTGTGGGGGCAGAGCAGAGTGATCCCGGTGTCCCCTGTGGGACAGCCCGGCGGGGCCGCTGCCCTCCCTGTGCTGGGCAGCCCCAGCAGTGCGGGTTCAGTCCCTGCGGCTGGGGAGGGGCTGTGACCAGAATTGCTGTGCAGCAGCAGCAGGCCCATAAAAGCTGTCACCGCGTGCTGCCTCCGGCAAGACAAAACCCTGCATTCCTTCTCCTGCCGCCCGAGGAGCCTGGAGACCGCGCACGTTGTGCTGGCTGGGGCGAAACGTGTTCCTGCAGCCCCAAATCCCAGTTCTGTGCAGCCCAGGAGCCGGAGCTGAAGGGACGTGATGTCACCTGCCTGGACAGGGTTCCCAAGCCGCCTTTTCTCAGCCATTTCATCTCCATTAACTGTGACTGGGATTGTTTTCAGCCTTGTGCTCTGCCGTGTCCAGCAGCGCTGACCCCCTGGAGCTGTGTCCTTGCCCACATCTGGGCACAGCTGGGCACTTCCCAGCTTTTTGATGAGAACCCCCAGAACTTTGCTCCGCACTCGGCTCTGACCAGGGGTTTCCACATCAGCGTCCCTGGTGCTGTCCCGTGGGGTGGGTTCTGTCCCCAGAGTGGTTTTCATTTGCCTGGCAGCTCCATTTATCTCCTGACAGCTCCCCGTGTGCCTTTCCCCTTTGTTCCCTTGCCCACATCCACCTCTCCCACGTCCCCCCTGTCCAGGCCCCAGTGCCACCTGAGAGGGTTGGCACTCCTGGCACTGCCATTCTCCTTGGACACAGGTGGGGCACGTTCCTTTTCTTCCTCCAGCTTCCTCAACCTCTGTGACCTCTGGAGATCCCAGCTCCTGTTTAGGCATAATTTTAGCCCCAAAAGGATTTTGGGGAAGAGTTTTTGGGTGCAGGAGGCCCTGGCTGTGTTGTGCAGAGGTGTGGCCGTGTTTGTACCATGAGTCATCCTGCATCCCATAATGCCCTGGACAGACGTACCTAGCACCAAAATAGGATTTATTTTTAGAAAAGGGATAAAAATGTCTTTCTCTGCAGACAGGGGAGGTCCCAGGTGACAGAGGGACACAGGCAGGAGCGGGGAGGCTGGGCTGGGGCTCCTGGGGCATCCCAATACTTCAAACAAAGATGAGTGGTTTGGTTATTGTTATTTAAATTGAGCTCTGGGTGTTTATCCCTAACCTGGGGTTGAAAATCCCTCCGGTGCAGTGAGAGCCAGAGGGATGGGGCTGAGGGGGGAAAAAGGGCCCAAGAGCAGCTGCAGGGGGAACACTCAGGACATTCACACACCGCTCTTAACAGGGCATAAATTCAAGATCAGGGGGAAAACGTGTGGATAAATACAGAAGGAATCTCGGGGTTGGGATGTGAACGTGCTCAGACTGTCCCTGCGGCAGCCTCGGGGCACGGGAGAGACAGAGCCACGGCAGGGTCACTCTGCTTTGGGACAAGGTCACTCTGTTTGGGACAAGGACACTGCTTTGGGACAAGGACACTGCTTTGGGACAAGGTCACTCTGTTTGGGACAAGGACACTGCTTTGGGACAAGGACACTGCTTAGGGACAAGGTCACTGCTTAGGGACAAGGTCACTCTGCTGCATCCCGAGGGTGCTCTGGGGACGCCTCCTACCCCATCCCGCTCTGCCCTCACACAGCTCAGCCCAGCTCCTTGCCCCTCTCCCGGGGTTCTCCCTTTCCCTGCTGCTGCTGCAGTTTATCCCAAATGCTGCCTCTGAAGGGATCCCACTCGTTTGCAGGATCCCGGGATCACTGAGGCTGGAAAAGCCCTCCAGGATCATGGAGTCCAAGCTGTGCCCGATGCCCACCTTGTCCCCAGCCCAGAGCAGGGAGTGCCACGTCCAGGCCCTCCCTGAACCCCTGCCGGGATGGAGGCCCTGGAAGGGGCTGCCCAGGGAGCTGTGGAGCCCCACCCAGGCTGGCTGACAGGGGCTGATTTCCAAAGGTGGGACTCGATGGTCTCAGAGGGTTTCTCCAGCCTAGATGGCCCTGGGATCCTGTGGGATCTCAAGGAATGTGGCAATGCCTGCGACTGAACCCTCAGGCCGATGCTGGGGGAGCCGAGCAGGCACAGCCCTGGCTCCCAAATTACTCCCAAATCACTCTGTAAATCCCCCTCGTCATGCAGAGTGGGGTGATTGTCCTTGGACCTCAGCTTCTCTTTATATCCCTCAGGGGGGAAAGCAGCACGGCAGAAGCAGGGACCCCTCTGGGCCCCATCCTGGCAGCTCTTCCCAAAGCTTTTCCCTTCCCGGGAGCCAGAGCAGCACCCTGCAGCCTGTAAGGATTCCCCAAGGTGTGAGCCAGCAGAAGGGAAATTTACTGGGGTTTCTTGGTGTAAATTACAGGATTTAAAATAAATTGTCTCTCGTGCGTGGCTTTCCTGGTAGATTTTCAGAACAGGAATTAGTTTAAGGCACCAAAAGCGCCACATAAATACCTCTAATTTATTGAGCTGCTTGTAAAGCAGCAGAGCCAAGTCTCAGTGGGTGAACTTTGGGGCAGGAGCCAGTGGAGCTCCCAGTCCCCATTCCCAGACATGTGGGTGCCTGTTCCAGCCCCGGGATGAGCACCCAGACCCAAAGCTCAGCCAGGGAGCAGCACCAGGAGAGTCCCAGGGCTCTGGGCAGACTCTCCAACCTCGATTCTCTCTTCCCACCTAACGGCACTTCCCGCTCCCCTCAGGGGACTGTGGTTGCCATTATCTCTTGCTCTCTCTTGAATTGCTCTGGTGTAACCTGGATTTGTGTTTCGTGGCTGCTGAGATATGGAAAGTGTGGGAATTATCCCTCAAAACCAGGCTTTAATGAGGAATTCAGTTACAGCAGTGGCTCACCAGGGGAGGAGGTGGGGGCCTGTCCTTGGGATCATCTCAGCCTCTGTGGCCAAGCTGGGAGAGCTGGGGGTGCTCACCTGGAGAGGAGAAGGATCCAGAGAGACCTCAGAGCCCCTGCCAGTGCCTAAAGGGGCTCCAGGAGAGCTGGAGAGGGACTGGGGACAAGGGCTGGAGGGACAGGACACAGGGAATGGCTTCCCAGTGCCAGAGGGCAGGGCTGGATGGGATATTGGGCAGGAATTGTTCCCTGGGAGGGTGGGCAGGCCCTGGCACAGGGTGCCCAGAGCAGCTCTGGCTGCCCCTGGATCCCTGGCAGTGCCCAAGGCCAGGCTGGACATTGGGGCTGGGAGCAGCCTGGGACAGTGGGAGGTGTCCCTGCCCCCAGTGATCCTGGATGGGCTTTAGGGTCCCTTCCCACCCAGAGCAGTCTGGAATTCCATGATTCTATTTCAGTTATTAAGACAAAGGCGGGATTTGGGTGGCCCTGTGGGGTCAGGGGTGCCGCTGCTGTTCCTCGGGCCCTGGGCGGGGGTGAGGGGCCTGTCCAAGGCCTGAGGGGCGGAATGAGCACGGAGCGAAGCGATCGGTCTGTACCTGCACGGGAGGGAGCAGAACCAGCTGCCACAGCCCCGTGGGGACAGGCAGGCCGTGTCAGGGAACGCTGTGCCTCGGTGGGCGGCCTCGGGAAGGAGGGGAGGCAGCGATTCCCCGGGGACTGACTCAGCTCCGCCTCAGGCCCAGATGGTGTTTGCGCGGCCCGGGCGAGCCCGCTGCTGTGTGGGTGCAGCACCAGCGGGAAACTCGCAGGCGGGGAAGGGAAACATCAATATTTCCCTGCCAGAGGGAGCGCGTGTCAGGTGGGATCCCACGGGATCGGTTCCCGGCTCAGCGCTGCTCAGTTCGTGTCTGAGACGGTGACACGCGGAGCACTGGGACTGTCCGGAGGGCAGCCTCCAAACCGGGCCCTTCCCAGGGCCTGACGGGGTCCCTGGGTGAGGGGAGGAGAGGGAAGGGGAGAAGTCAGTGTTGGGATGTGATGGGGAGAGGCAGGGAAGTGACAATGCCCAGCCCAGCTGATCCCAAGTGATTGCCAGCCCCGGTGATCCTAGCCCAGGTAATTCCAGGTGATCCCAGCCCGGCCCCGGTGATCCCAGGTAATCCCCAGCCCCAGTGATCCCAGCCCAGCACACTCCTGGCTCAGTGTTCCCGCTGCCTGTGGGTAATTCCGTACCTGTGGGTAATTCCATACCTGGGGTAATTCCATACCTGGGGTAATTCCGTACCTGGGTAATTCCGTACCTGGGGTAATTCCTTACCTGGGTAATTCCCTACCTGTGGGTAATTCTGTACCTGGGTAATTCCGTACCTGGGGTAATTCCTTACCTGGGTAATTCCCTACCTGTGGGTAATTCCCTACCTGGGTAATTCCGTACCTGGGGTAATTCCCTACCTGTGGGTAATTCTGTACCTGGGTAATTCCGTACCTGGGTAATTCCCTACCTGTGGGTAATTCTGTACCTGTGGGTAATTCCTTACCTGGGTAATTCCATACCTGTGGGTAATTCCGTACCTGGGTAATTCCGTACCTGGGTAATTCTGTACCTGGGCGATTCCATACCTGGGTAATTCCGTACCGGTGTAATTCCGTATCTGGGTAATTCCATACCTGGGTAATTCCGTACCTGGGTGATTCCGTACCTGCGGAGCAGCACCCGCAGCCGTGGGAGGCAGAGCAGCAGCTCGGGTGTGCCGGTGTCACCGAGGTGCCCCTGAGGTGCCCCTGAGGTGCCCCTGAGGTGCCCCCTGCTCCTCGGGAAGGTGCTGGGGAATGCTGCAGGGCGCCGTGCCGGGGCCCGGGGCAGCTCCAGGGCGCACGGAGCTGTTCCGCACCCCGGCCGAGGCCAGCATGGAATCCTTGCTGACGCCGCAGGCCCAGGATTGCTTTCCGTGCCCTTCCAGCAGGGCTGTGCCCTCTGCCCAGCCCCGGCTGCTCACGGAGGTGCCGATGAGCGCTGACTGCCCTGCACGCGCTGCGGGGCTCGCCGGGCACACAGTGACAGAGGGCTAAGCCCGGCCCCGGGGCCCTCGGGCTTTCCCAGGCAGCTGGGTGCACTCAGAGCCAGAGGTGCTGTGGCAGAGCTCACCCAGCACCAGCTGTGGGTGCCCCGGGGCTGGCACCGCCGCAGCTCTGCCCGAGGGGACATCCTGTCCTGCCTGTCCTGTCTGTCCCCAAAGGAGGGAGCGGCTCCTCCAGCTGGGAAGGTGCCAGGACAGGGACACGAGCTCAGGACTTCCATTGAACTGCCAAGCCCAGGAACATGGAAACACGGAGCTCAGAGCCCCTTCCAGGGCCTAAAGGAGCTCCAGGAGAGCTGGAGAGGGACTGGGGACAAGGGATGCAGGGACGGGACACAGGGAATGGCTTCCCACTGCCAGAGGGCAGGGCTGGATGGGATATTGGGCAGGAATTGTTCCCTGGGAGGGTGGGCAGGCCCGGGCACAGGGTGCCCAGAGCAGCTGGGGCTGCCCCTGGATCCCTGGCAGTGCCCAAGGCCAGGCTGGACACTGGGGCTTGGAGCAGCCTGGGACAGGGGGAGGTGTCCCTGCCCGTGGGACAGGGGAAGGAGGTGATTTTGGAGGTCCCTTCCCACCCAAACCATTCTATAATTCTCTGATATTTTTGGAGGCAGCTGAGGGATGCTCTGGAGGGGGCTGGGTACCCCTAGGAAAGGAGAAACAGGAAAGGAAAAGCAGATCCGGGCTGGGAACAGTGTCCAGCCTCACGTTAACTCCGTGTAACTCTGATTTCCCTGCCCGAGCCCAGGAACGCTGCTCATTGCTGCAGCTGTTGCCCCTCATTTCTGAGGGGCTTTTAATGAGCCCTCGGAACGGGTCAGAATGGGAAAGGTCTGGGAATCTGTTGTGGCCACCACTCCAAACACACCTAAAATGCAGCTTTTTAGCATTTGCCAGTGGTGCACCCACAGATCCCTCGGGTGGAGGGGAATGTTCAGTCTCCCCACCACAAACCCCTCGTTCCACAGGCTGCTCCTTGCCGGGGGGGCTCCACCCGGGTAATTCCTTTTCACCTCTTTGTTACAAGGTCTGGCTCTGCCCTCGACGTGTCCCTGCACGCAGCTGCGGAGGAAAGTGTCGGTGTGGGCGAAAACGGGGATTGTTTGCCTCAGCCTCTTCAATAAACGCCCTGTTCGTATAAGCTCCTGAAGGAAAAACTTCCTGGGCGTGTGGGGGAGGAACTGACTGCAGGTGAGGGAGGGCAGGAGCGGCTGGAACACCCGGTGGGAATGACAGTGGAATTGTGACACAATGGTGATGGTTTGATCCCACACTGCTCAGGGCCTGCATCTCCCCCTCTGCCCGTGCCCCATTCCCTGTGGGACAGATCCTGCTGGAATCACCCCCCGGATCCGGGAATCCGGCGGGGCAGAGTGGCTGAGTCTCCCTTTGCTGGAGAAGGGAAGGTTGTGCCTTTGTGTGCAGCGTCTGGGCTAAAAAAAGAACCATTTTGCTGCATTTTCCTGGGGTTGTGCTCCACTCCCTGAGATCCTGCTGCAGAGAGCAGCACCTGCCAACAGGATAACACAGAAAAACAGTTATTTATTACATATTTAGTTATGGTTCTATATTAGTTCTGACAAATATTTCTCGCAATCGATCTCTGTTCGTAGAAATTCTCCAAACTGCAGCAGCTTTATTTTCGTGAGTCCTCGAACCAAACAAAAACATCCATCAAATGCTGGGTCCCTGGCAGAGGCAGCGCTGGAGACCAACCCCTCATCTGTCAGATGTCATCACTTCCCTCCTGCTTTGCTTGTGCTTTGGGGCTGTTTGTTTGGGTTGTTCATGGAAAGAATCGTCAGGGCTTGGCTGTGGCTGCCCAGGGAGGTTTGGAGTCCCCATCCCTGGAGGTGTCCCAGGAAGGGCTGGAGGTGGCACTGAGTGCCCTGGGCTGGGGACAAGGTGGGGATGGGGCGCAGGTTGGACTCGATCATCCTGGAGGGCTTTTCCAGCCCCAGTGGTTCTGGATTCCGTGATTCTGAGAACAGGGAACGCTCTTGGGGTTGGATTCTCCTGTGCTCAGCCGTGCTGGCTCTGGCTGTGGTCAGGAGTCTCTTCCTTAAAGACCATGGATCCTACTGGGAATTCCGGGAGGCTCCACGGCTGCACTTGTTGAATAGCTAGAGAATTCCAGAATCCCTGAGGCTGGAAAAGCCCTCCAGGATCATCCAGTCCAAGCTGTGCCCCATCCCCACCTTGTCCCCAGCCCAGAGCACTGAGTGCCATCTCCAGCCCTTCCTGGGACACCTCCAGGGATGGGGACTCCAAACCTCCCTGGGCAGCTGTGCCAGTGCTGGATGTCCCCCAGTGTCCCTCTCACTGTGTTTGCCCCCGAACAGCAGAAGTCTCCTCGCCCTGTGACTCATGGAAACCCACTCACCTTTTTACCGTCCCTCGTGCTGGTTTTGGTTCGTCCCCGTTCCTTCCGTGTCCGTGGCTCATCCCTGCCCATATTTATGTTGTTTTTGTTTGCTCTCCCTCCCGCCCCAGGTGCCAGCGCAGCAGCCCCGACCCCGCCCGCGACGAGCACGCCCTGATTGCCACCTTTGTGAGGCGCCTGCGGAGCGGGGCACGGTCAGTGCCGACACCCCGACACCCCGGGCTCCGGGGACACCCCACGCTCTGGGGACACCCCA